>CABEGB010000698.1:113410-392181 GCA_901521435.1 Crematogaster levior | reverse complement strand
CACACACACACATTCTTGTTTTGTCTATGATAAAAATAAAAATATTAATAATATTTATTACATGTTTTAATCATAATTGGCTAATGTCTATAGTGCTGCGTATTTTTAAACTTATGCTATAGATAAAAAAGTAAGGTATCATAAAAATGTTCGAAAAGAATAAATGGTTGCACGGTGTGCAACATTAAAATAATTCAATTCATTATTCGTTTACGGCGTTAGTACATACATTACAAATGATGATGATTCTCGTCGATACAAAACGCAACACATATCCCTCGATTTGTCAAATTATTTACAGGTAAAATCTCCGTTTGTAAAATTTTACATATAAGATGAGATTGAAGAAAAACAGGAAGTTACAGAGAAACCTCTTGACGTTGCAGATTCTTTTCATCTTCCGCATAGTCGCTCTATTTTATTACAATCATACAAGGGACGCTGTCGCTATGAAAAACAAATCGATATGAGAAATATTTTATTAGGCACATTTAACAATCCGATTGTATCGATTTTACTTTAATTCTTCAGCATCCTTCAGATAGAGTGCGATAAATGATAATTTCAACATTCTAAAGACGTAATCAATTTGAATGCAGATACCTTCAACGTCAAGAATAACACAAAACGTAATACTGCTTGAAACGATTTCATGACAGATATGATGGATTGTTCGAAAATTGGGAAGGCAGATCAACCTGTAAGCACGACTGATTATTTTTGGATGCACATTTCCTTGTTATTGATAACGAAAATTCAAAACTAATAATATAGATTAGCGTGTCTAATGCCAGCTTCTTTGTACGGTTGATCAGGTCCGTCTCTCTCTCTCTTAATTTTCGTTTTTTCTGTCTCTCTGTCTTGCTCGCGAAATGAATTACGAAGACCCGATCCTTAGTTCTCCATTTTGGCACTCGAGAGTATTTGAATACGTATTAGCCGTCACGGATCACAGCTTCGGACTTTTTCGACGAATCGTTAACAGCGGTACCTCCAACGCAGAGGAGACGACGTGAGAAGATTTCTCTCTCTTTTCCTCTCTTTTTCCCTCTCACCTGACGATGACGTTCGTCGACTGGGACGGAGGAATCGCGTTTAAACGAATATTTCTTGGGTATCGGATTCAGAGTCAGAGTCCCAGAAGAAGAAACAAGAGTAAAACTCCTCGGTGACCACCGCCACTTGGTGGCTACGCTCACGAGGTTGTTATGGGTTGGCGCGATTGGCGGCTAGGGCGCCCGTGGCCGACAGTCACAGCTTGAGCTCGTTTGCGATTTTGCTGGCGATATTTTTAAAACCGATCGACGTGCCGGAGATACGCTTGAATCGCACCCCGTTCAGAGAGAGCCGTGGCAGCTTGCAGACCTCAATCTCCCACTGCACTTGGCTGTCCGTTGCCGCTTCGCCGTGAGCGCACAGTAATAGGAACCGCTCGCGTTGTTCGTACTGGCATTTGTTGGCGTCCAACACCTGGAAGAACGATAACTGATAACACGCTTGGCGTGTGTGCGCTTTCTCGTATATAAACGTTATATCATCCGTGTCTTCGAGATAGGCTCGTGCAAAGTATATCACCTTTGACCGCGTGATATTCATTAACGTAAACGTGCTTCTCTTTTTCAATACCTTTCGGATCTCCGACATTATTTCGTTAGGGTCTCGACTACTGGTAGTCTTCATGCTCCACGTGAAGCGTAGACTGCGCGGCTTGACCTGTTCGTCGTTAGTGGTAGCTCCGCTGTAACAAAAAGATATCTTAAACCCGTTCAATTACCTAAAGCGATTCCAGCGGTACAAATTTTACAATTACGAATAAATTTCATACGGCGATATAAAAATCCAACTGCGGTAAAAAAAAATGTTTCGCTGAATCATCACATGGCGAAATTCCAAATATGCTTCTACCTTGCATCTTTTTTGATCTAAGAATAATGATTTACGAATTTATTGTTGAAAAATTCTCGCGAGTATTGTTTTTAGCTTTTTTTTATTTTATTAGAAACTGTATGTTTTTATGCATATCAGAGTCGAATTAAAAACTCCAAAATGTCATCGAATCATGTAAAATGTAGCTCCTGTGCAGAAGTGTATACATTGAAGCTTCAAGCTTGCGATTGCGGCGCGCGCGCGCGTAAAAGTAAATTCTTAACCCGATTAAAAGAGATTCTATAATATAAAATCCTTGCAAGCTGTAGATAACGGTAGATAACGTAAAACGTAATGAAAAATGGAAATTCATCCAGAATCCAATCCTAGAGAGTTATAACATACATGCGTGACATGCAAATTATTTATGTAATAATATAATCATAAATTTAATTACAACTTTAGTGCTGCAGACATATATTTACATTTATATAGTAAAAAACATTTAAAAGTGAGTTGTTGACAAAAGACAAAAGTTATATGTGACAGAATCCTGGATATATTCGATTACTAACATGATAATATCAAATCATATCTTCTAGGATGTTTTTACGATAATATGATAAAAAGATCTCGCATTTTGTATGGAACTGATGAAGCATGTAAATGACAGTAAGACAGTTGAAAGTTGAAGCAGAAATAAATCCAACGTGTGAGTTAAATCTTTATTATTTTACATTGATAATTATGCGTAATTAGAATAACATTTCTTTTTGCAAGTCTTCATTCTTAAATTGTAATAATTAGAACATAATTTTTATATTTACATAATTATCTAAAATATCAAATATTTCTGACAGGCAATAATATTAAGCCGTCTCAAGAGATATGCATGTTATGTTACACAAAGATTATAGATACGTAGACGTGCATCAAATATTGTATTGTATTTAAACGAATGTAAGTACGCGCCACACGTATCGTTAACAGACAAAACAGAAAGTTGGATGTATGAAAAATCAAGGAATAAATGAGTGAAATTAGAATACGGACAGTGGTATTACGGTATGTAGCAACGTACCTCACTACTGGGTGCTTGGGGGGTACGGATGGGTCCATGGGGCTGAAATAACAAAACAAAGGCAGTTGCTAACAAACACTAAACATGATAAATTAATCAAATTGTCATATGTATAACAACCATCACCATCCTGTCACCATTGCACACTGATTACGACACAGAAAGTTATGATGTGATGAACTCAGAAAATCTCTGATGGGAATGACATATTGATATTTTTGAAATTAAACATAAATTTTTAAATTTATAAAAATAAACTAAAACACAAAAGCGTATAATACTAAAAAAAACATAAATATTTCGAATATAAGTAGTTTTTGTTTGAAGAAAGATATATATTATTTCTCGGAGAAATTAAATTGTGCAAATTGTGATCGTAGTTTCTTTTTTTTTTTTGAATAATTTCTGATTCCTGATAAATAACAATGTACCAAGGGACATGTTATAACCGTGTAAATGTACAAAAAAAGAGTCCACATAATTCACACATAACACATTCCTAACGAGTTACATGCATCGTGAACGCTATAAGACATATTTTCGCAAAAACGTTCCTTTTATGTATACAAGGATTTAGAAATAAATTAATACAACATATACAAGACATTTTTGACATATTTATTAATGCGAAATTATTACTATTATTGCTTCTTAAAATTATTAAATAATATTTCTATTTTGTTTATGTATTATAAGCTATTTACTGCTCTCCATAACGTAAAATCTAAATTAGAATTTCTAAATTAGGTTTTTTTAAATAATGGATTGACTATAATTATAATTGAATATCCTAAGAATCCACTTTGGATGCTTGGACGGGCACGTAGTTGGAGTGCAGCAAAGAGCATAATCACTTAAAGACATGTTATATTATATAAAAAAATTTGCAAACAAATATTTTTAAATTCATAATTTGATATATTTAATATGACGTGGTCATATCTCTCTCTCTCTCTCTCGCTCTCTCTCCCCCTCTCTCATTCTCTTCTTTAATTGTTCACTATTTTTTCTTTCTCTCTTTTTGCCTCTCTCATTTTCATATACATTAGTTTATTGGATAATACCTTAGATATTACATTTTATTACTTTTATAACTTTCTAATATCACTTATGTATCCGAATATCAATAAACATGTGATAAATACAAAAACAAATCCTAGTAATGACGATTTTAAACATTTGTTGGAAATATATTATATCAAAAAACTAAATATATCGGGATACATTAATTGTGCAATCTCATGAGATGTAAATAAAAAGTTAATTGGAAAAATTTAATATCATACAATAGAAGTAAATGTACGATTTTTTAAATATCCTTTGCACAAAAGAATATAAAAAAATCATCAATGTCTTAAAAGTCAGAGACGATACAATTTCTCTGATTTGCTATAAGTAGGATAACATATTTTTAAGCAGCCCAAGGCCACTCTACAGGGTATGCCATGATTCGTTAATAAACGTATAATAATAATAATTTGCCATGTAAATGTAGATGCTATTTGACCAGATATTATTAATAAATGCTATTGGCAATGACTGTAAAAGAAGAATTAGTGCATTGATCTATCGTGTAACGAGATATTTGAAATACACAATATTATATAGAAAAAGACATGTATCTGCAAATTGGGGTAACACATAATCACAATTTTCAAATTTATAATATACACACCTGTATTTAGTATACAATACCTGTACTTAGTATTGAAATAAAGTCAGATTGCATTAGATTATTAATGTTTTAATAGCTTTTAATATGCTTTACACTATAAAGGATTATGCATAATACCTTTCTTCTGTATTTTTCATTAAAAATAGTAGATAGGTATGATCTCTTATATGTTAGAAAATATATATTTCTATGATAATTATGTCATTTTTTTCTAAAAAGTAATCTTGGGTAAAAGCTATTATAAATGATAGTTAATTTAATCGGATTTTTAATAATAATACATTGTACTAAGCACAGTATTGTTCTTTAATAAAAAATCAACATTAATCTTTATTGTTATACAGAGAGATTATCAAAGACATACGTGCTTAAATATTGTATATTTCTAATAATTAAAATAATGATATAATGTATTGAATGATTAGGATACACATCAATATACAAATAAATGAAGTACCAATTAATTATGGCCTGCCTTGTTCAAATAATGCTCAATTATATTGTATATCGCGTTTTGAATAATTTGTACAATACAAATGAATATTTATTAATAGAATAAATTAAAGCAAGGTGGGTAAAATCGAATTGCCATTCATTGCAATCAAATAGCACTCTAATCATAATGTATTAGTCAGCTTTGAGATCAACGTCGGAATAGTATATAATTGCCAGTTTGCAGAAATAAAGAATTCTTCTGCTATATTACGAACGAATATTTTTGTGTAATCTGTTGCTATTTGTTTACAGAATCTCGACAATAAAAAACGTCTGATAAAAATAAATTATGCTTTAATTAATCGCATTAAAAGACAAGTACTTTCATCAAGAAAACCCCCTCCAAATAAAGTGGAATGCCTGATGATGTTTTTCACATATTTCCATATTTGTACCTATTTGATCAAAATGTGTGTATTTGTTTTTAATAATTAAGTTTAGCTAAATAATATCCAAATATAAATGCAATTATTATACTGACATTGATTAGAAAACAAATATAAGAATCGATTAAAAAAAAAATAGTGTAGAAGTATGAAGTCCAAATTAAATTGTAAGACTTATTTTTTCTTAATATTCCATAGATCGAGTTGATTAGCTCCTTTGCCTGTTTAGATTCTTTCATTTTTGCAAAGAAATACATTATTTATTATAACTTCAAAATTATCTATAAATAAGAAAAAAGTATGAAGCTGCACAAGATACTTTACGGAAGAAAATGTTGTAGCTATGTCAATATCTACAATATACATACATATGTATATAATAACATACGTATCCATTCATTTAAAAGGACATACTTCCTTGAATTTCGTTTTAGTGAAAGAATCAATACAAGAAGCCAATGTATAGAGTTATTAACGACGTTACAAGAAAGCAAGACATGTATTCCACGCTATCTTTAAAAAAAGGGAATCTATGCTGGATATAAAAAAAGAAAAAAAATGAAAAAATGGCATATGTGTTATACAGTAAAAGCATGAAATCAGTAATTGTACATACTTACTAGTAAATTTATATAATATGTACTAATTTCATTATATATAAAACTGACGAGAGAGAAAACACTCGATACTTTTGCTAGTAAATGCACTTACTGTTCTAATATGGTAAAAATGTATAACAATATGCAATATACAATTAAAAATACTCTTTTATATAGTTTACTATGTTCCAATAAATAGAAACCATTTTATTAATATTTGTTTACTTCTTATATTTTGAAAAATTTCTTGTTTAGTTTTTTGAGTGATAAATAATATTTATTTTAGAAATTGAAATGAGCAACGATTACTTTTGTTCAAAGTATTATAATATAGTACTTTGTTATTAATATTATAATATAATAGTATTATATAATATAATACTTTGTTTCAATTGAAAGTATCAAATTGCATGTAACTTACTATGCATAAGTGTCGATGTTTACTAGTAATATAATAAATTTATTTATTTTTATTCCTTAGTTTTTCTAAGTAATTTACTTACTCTCCTTAAGTAATTTACTAATAAATATATTTGTTAATAAATATATACGACTATTGAATTTTACGCTTTTACTGTTACATAGGTAATAAATCATATCATACTTAGTCAATGGTATCAGCTTCAATAAGCAGCAATATCATATTATGTAAAATATGAAAATATGCAATATAAAAGTTATATTTTAATCATTTGTAATAAGTTTTACAAAAGTTTTATCAAATGATAAATAATACGATAGATTTCATGTTATAATTTCAAGTATTATTGCTATCCAACATATTTTCCTAAAAAAAGAAAAAAGAAAAAATTAACTATAACCTTATCAAATATACAACATTATTCTAGTCCTCATTGTAATTTATGAAAAAAGAAGAGAAAATCAAAATGAAATAAAATAATACATTCGTGGAAGATGTGATTGCCATGGCGCGATATATCTGCATGCGGCTCGCTCTCATTTCAGCTCGGGGGAAACAAGGCGAGACTTCCTCCTTCACTTAAAAAAATCTGTCAAAGTATGAACAATCATATATACTCTATTATCTATTAAATCTGTCTGGTTCGTTCGTTAGTGTTAGTATAACTATAACATTTTCCTCACACTCGCGAAATTCTCTACCACTCGTAATCGATCATACGATTACGATCGAAAATATACTTTCGTTAGCAAGCATCTGTCGCTTTTTATCTTCCAAAGGCAGTATAAAGAGAAAAAAGGATATTATAAGGATAGTAGTAATACATATAAATAAAGACAAGGAACATGAGAAAATATGTTTTTTTTCCCAATAAAAGATAAATAAGAAATTAAACAGTTCGTTTCAAACAAAATATTTAGAAGTTGTAAAAAAACTTTTGTGCTAGTTTATATGTAATTTATATGTATCATTGATTTGCAAATAAAACTCATTTCATCACATTTGCTAGATTACTAGTTGCTAATATAAGAGAATAATCTATGCCTATCACACATCCGCCGTTACATAAAAATATGCTTTCGGTGTTTAAACATAAGTGTTTTTAAAACACTTATTAAATTCACACCATTATTTTAGTCGGAACTAGGTACTTTACGTCGGAATTTAATTATAGTCAGTTATTATAATTATCATCATTCTAAAATTTTACATATTTTCTTTACTTTATAACGAAAGCAAAACAAGTAAGCTAAAACAATTTTTGTGCTGTGACAAATGGTACAAAAATATAAATAAGATATCAGATTTCTTTAGACGACGTAAAGTATGCATACGATTACAGGCTGAATTGGAAAGGCACAGATACCAGTGCTATATCTAAGTGCGTAAGGCGATTTCCTGATTATGACTTCAGGAAGACATTTTTTTCTATATTCAATAATTATATAATCATACATATATGTTTCATACATATATATATGTATATAAATCTGAATGTAATAGTACACGATATATACACATATACATATTGTATGCTCGAAGATGACGTACAATATTCGCCATGTAAAAAGTTCTTAAAAAAGTAATTTACATTCTATTTTGAGAACCACAGAATAACGGAGTCAAGAGTTTTTCTTTTCTCTTTTGAGATTGTAGGCATCACACAATATCCATTGAGCGGTTGATTAATAATAAATAGACTTTTGCTTTTTTGCCCAGTTCAACTTAATATATGTTAGGTACGCATTGGGCGTGCTGTATCATGACTGTCGGCACATCGGTTAAAACCCGTGTCTGTATGGCCTTTCGCTTGTCGGAACTCGAGAGATGAAGCGAAGCTTATATGGTTCATGGCCTGCAGCATATAATATATATATACCGATATAAATTGATAATAGAAACGTCAGATATTTATTTTGATGCACCAATGGCTATGGATGCCGTCAATTCGCATATTTCTGTACAATTATTCTGTACTGTGTTGGAACGATGAGTACAGTGACCATATCATGAAAGTGAAAGAATATTATAACAAATGTCTACAATGAATTGTATACTCTCGTTATTCTGCAGTCTTCCATCCTCAGCTCCAAGTACTTATGTACGTGTGTATGCGCCGTTATTTTGCGTTTGAATGTGCAATACGATAATTAAGTTCTGTGTGTTTGTTTACATGAATGTGTATGTATTTTGTGTGTCATGTGTGTGTGTGTGTGTGTGTGTGTGTGTGTGCGCGCGCGCGCATACACACGCATATGTGTGTGTGTGTATATATATATAATAAATCAAAGATGCCTCGCTACAATCGAGTGAGAAAAAGGGATGCACAATGAGTATGCGAGGTGGCCTGAATTCAGCCAAGCAGTGTATATTATCTTCATCAATTCGCTCGTATATATCGGTAAAAAAAATATTCGTCGAGAGAATTTTTCTTAAACGCGAATCTTATAGCACTATAAAATATACGATTTAATCTATAATAAATAAATAAATAAAAATTCCAGAGATATTGTGTATTTTTCGTTATGCATATAGAACGAAAATAAAAATATTTCTACTTAGAATTCAGCTAAAGGATACAATCTGTCAAGCCAATATTTATGGGGCAAACAATACAGAGGTGAAGTACGCGATACGCTTGAGGATGAAAATGGTATATAAGTAAGTATAAATAAAGCTATAAAACAAAATGCATAAGCTACATGTTTTGCGGCTTTCACTGATAATGGTCGCTGCTGGCTCATCGAATTTGTAACAAATCATGTATATCCTTATAATATATAAAAATATTGATGTATAGAATTTCCAGAATTACATAGTCATTGTGCATCCTTAAAAACATAAACATCATTTGCATGCAAGCAATAGATACAATTTATCAAACTATATCACAAAATATGAGATATTCAAGTATATTAAAATTTCAACACTTAAATGTTTAAGATGCTAAGCATGCACTGAGGATCCACTGCAAAGCTGTGATTATGCTAGCGCTCTCAGTCTGTACTTGTAATTGGATAATTGGATACGACGGCATGAAATCATTAAATATGTATTTACTGCTTGATATGTATATATATATATATATATATATATATATATATCGTGAAATAAATTAAAAAATGGATAAAATATGGATGTTTAAGTAAGTAAAGTGAAAAGAATGGAAAAAAATATATAACAACACTATGAAATATTTGATTTTCATGGACCTTCTTCACGTGAATATAGAGACATTCTATTAAGATATACATGCAACAATTACATATTATATTAAGAATATCGATTCTGGGTAACTGCTAATAATGACTTTGGTATACTTTAATACACACATTTGTCTTCTACATTAATATGTTCATCATTTTTACGAGTTAATTATCAATAATTTTTTAAAGAAATAGAAGACTAGAAGATTTTATATTTTATTAATGTGCCAATTAGGAAATAATTTAATTATACAATCCGATCCAATTGTTTATTTTGTATACGATAATTGGCTCAAATTACAAAATATATGAACGGTAAAAAAAATATTCGTAAATGTACAGTGGTAATATTACAATCATACAAATTATTAGCATGCTGTCAAATATCAATATCGTTAAATATAGATTTAATGAATCATAAAACTTACCGTTTGGAGAACTTTGAGGATAATTTTGAGAAGAAGGACGGCCTTGCTAGTGGGCTAATTGCATTTGTGTCCTGTGTTTGTGTGTGACCCTGGAAACACATTTATGTTAATTGTTAATAAAATAAATAATTTTTTATAATTAATAATTAAAAACAAAAAAGATAAACTTGTCAAATCAAATTCTCTTACAATTATTTCAAGTGCTCACCTGAGTGTGATTTCGCTGTGCTCTATTTTGACCAGAATGGAACGTACTGCGACTTGGAACATTCCGTGGAAATGCTGGCGTAGTAGTTGTGGCCAGTCTGTTGCTTGTGCATACACCCAAACTAATAACAAATAATGATTTTTATTTTAATACAGATTGCAGTCACGTGATAAATATATAGCTAATTTATTGACATGTTTATTTTTGCACGCTAACGGATCGTATATACTCGCAGCAAATACACTACCATGTTATCACCTATTCGGTTCAAGTAAAGCTGGTATCAAGATGCAAAAGGATGTAAGGTAAATAAAATTAGTTGTTTAACTGCTATATCTGAAGATAATGTTGTAAAAGTTTTCAACGTATAAGCAACGGCTTACAAATTAAATTTGAATAAAATTAAAGCAATATTAATAAGAGAAATTAATTTATATCGATAAAAAATACGTAGTATGTTATTGTTCAAATAAGCACTACTTAGTCTACTGTAATTGCGCATGCACGGAATTATTTCAAGAATATAATTGTGTTTTTTGCAAGATATATGTTTTAAATATAGAGGCATTCCATGTGAAAGGAAAACGTCAAATCACCGATTTTGTTTATAATTGGTTATTATGCAGTCTTTAGGCCACTAAATACTGTTGTCAAACAATTTTGCAAAATATTCATTTTTTTCTTAGTTGTATGCATTTGAAAATTTTATTAACTTTTTTTTCGAGCATTTATATGTCTGTTATTATTACTCCTACTAAAAAATATCCGAATGCAATGTTACGTAAAAAATACTGAATTTTAAGAAAACAATATCAAAAATTTAAAAATTTTAATTTTTCAATTGTTTATTTAAAAAACAATGTGTAAGTTGCGACAGGCGCAGCAACGGCGGTCGCAACTTCCATCTTTAAAAATTTATTATTCGATAACAAAGCAAAACACCACTTTGAAATTTTTTTCACCAATTAAAATATCTTTCAATTAGATAAAAAAATTGGTTTGTTTAAATCTGTCACCTTCTACGCCTTGAAAAATTGAAATTACACATGGTTTTTTAATAAACGAATGAAAAATTAAAATTTTTAAATTTTTGATATTGTTTTCTTAAAATTCAATATTTTTTACGTAACACTGCATTCGGATATTTTTTAGTAGAAGTAATAATAAGAAGTAATAATAACAGACATATAAATGCTCGAAAAAAAAGTTAATAAAATTTTCAAATGCATACAACTAAGAAAAAAATGAATATTTTGCAAAATTGTTTGACAACAGTATTTAGTGGCCCAAAGACTGCATAATAACCAATTATAAACAAAATCGGTGATTTGACGTTTCCCTTTCACCTTATAGAATGCCTCTATAGCAATTGTATAAAAACGTTAAAAAGGATTTTATATGTTAAGTGATTCAGATATCGGATCGGATTATAAATAATTTATAAAATAGTTTAGTAAGTAGAAGCTTACATTCTATATACGATGTAATAAGTTTTCGAAGCTAACAAGGAAAATACAGAGAGATATATACATAGTACGTATGAAATTTATATATGAAATTAATTGTCAACTGGAAATAAATATTTCTTTAATAAAAATTATGATACATGCATCTATACACATGTGCGCGCGCGCACACACGCACGCACGCACACGCACGCAGAGGCACGCACGCACGCACGCACGCACGCACGAACGCACGCACGCACGCACGCACGCACGCACGCACGCACGCACACACGCACACACACACGCACGCACACACGCACGCACGCACGCACACAGTACATTATCATAATTATCCTACATATTAAGCTTGATGATCAATCAAGAGTCATACAAAAAGTTCCAAGTGAACGAAATGTAAGCATGTCGAAATTGTATCATGAATCGTAATGAGATGATTGTACCATGATCAAACGTAAATGATTTTTATACAAATGAAAAAAAGAAGCAATAAAGCCGATATAGAAATCTAACAAAGTTTATATCATGCAAATGAAAGGGAGAGAATAAAGAGAGAGAGAGAGAAAGAGAGAGAAGAAAATAAGAAAGCAATGAGAAAAGAAAATTAAAAAATAATGAAAGAATGACCAGAAACTATCCTAGAGAATCCTATATCGACAACTTTTTAAATAAAGCACTCATGGAGATCGACACTATCATTTTTGAGTTTTTTTAGAAATTAGTTTTCTCATCATCTAATCCGACAAAATTTGCGAGACTATAATGATAGGAGACCTAATTACCCTAAGAAAGTTAGTGGCCCAAGAAAGAAGTAACGAAATAAAAGAACGAATGTATCCGAAATATATATTGTATAAAATATATATTTAATAAATATGCAGGAATGTATGCAGGTCTTTTGGTTTTTGTATTAGGCATCGGGGGCCTGTACCTCTGCCTAAGGGGGTCAGCAGTGGCGAGTAAGGAGTTGTGGGCGTTGCGTGGTTGAGGGTCCAGTAGTGAATGGTCGCTGGGGGGTACACCACTTGAGGAACGGTGACTTGCGCTGATGCTCGCAGACTTGGTGTGACCCCGCGTTGGTCTAGTGCCCTCGCCCAGACTGTGCACAAAACTAATCAGCAAATTGCCGAACCTTATATTCCACGATTCCTATCTTTTTTTTCATATAATAAAGAATCAAAAACTTTTTGAAGCTGTACAAAAACAAAACAGGGCGAGATCTAAGATTTATAAAAGTTTAGATGATATTTCATTACGTATTTACACATAATATTATAATTATTTAGATTTAATTCTTATCTAAAGATAAATAATTATATTAAGAATTTTCTTATTTATTTCAAACAATGACTTGATTCTTACTTGTATGTTATTTATTTTTACACATGTTGTGTATTGTTTAAAAAGAGGAAAAATCATATTTAATTAAAGACTTATACACATATATATATATATATATATATATATATATATATATATAAACATGTTTTATTTACCCATAAAAAATTTAAAAAAAAAAATACACATATACACACACACACATATATATATTATATATGTATAGATATGTATGTGTAACACATATACATATATATAAATGACATATATATCTTTATAGAAATATATATATTTTATAACAACAAAAATTCATTGACAAGGAATATAAAAGGGAATTTATAAGGATAAGAAAAGGTGAATGAAAATACTATCTGCTGCAGCTAATGTAATTTCGTGAAATACTCGTATGATAAGAGAACAGAATATGATGCTACAACGTAAGGATGAAAAATGTATGATGATGTTAATGTATCTAAATACCTTTTCGACTAGGTATGTGAGATAACAGAGTTATACACGTGGATGCGACTGTGGTTTGATATAATTTCAACAAGCGTCTGTACATGTATAAACGTTACATCAGACTGTCCGTTCGATACATCTGTCAAGCCATAAAAAAAGTGATATCGCAATGAACGATTGGCAGGCAGCAGCCAACATGCTAGAGCAATGCAACAAACAAATGAACTTCCCCGCGACTTTTAATGACAGACTTTGTTATTATTCACTCGATTATCAAGTCGTTTCTTGAGTAACGGTTTAGTGTACTTTACACACATAAGTAATCAGTCGTCTACAGTTAGTGAAAGTAAGTGTTAAGTCAATAGAAAACGTCACACGAGATGCACTAATTTTTATTTTATATATATATATATATATATATATATATATATATATACATATACATATATAAAACTAATGTAAGATATTGGATCATCATTTAATTTGTAAATACAAATTGATATATAATAAATGCGTTAAAAACGCATACATTACTTAAAACTAAATATATCCAATATCTCATACATTAAATATGTATCGAGAAGTGAGAATACTAGAAAAAGTATAATAAAGAATCTCGTAGCACTAAATTTATCTTTTAAATTATATATATATTGTTTTCGTGTAAGTAGATCGTATGTTTCGAATAAAAATAATTGGATTCACTATACCTGGGTACTTCGTTGGTTCTTTCAGTAGATGATGATGATGTTTTTGCTTGATCATAGGAGATGGTGCTACGTCGACCAACAGAACCAGGAGCAGGTGAGGTAAGAGGCCGACCACCACCTACCCCTGCGTTCATTGTGTTGCTCTTGCCTACCCTTGCTTTACCACCAGGACTTGTACCCACGCCTAGAATGAACATTGTCACTGCAAGCCTCATTAGATATGGTTCAACACAAAACAAAAAGCAACATACTTTAAATTATAACAAACATATTAAAAAGATTATGAGATGTCACGTGAAATATTTGATCTACATACTTCTATATTAAGGAAACATAGAATGAAATAATCGACTACTTTTTTTTCGTATAAGTCAATACGTTGTAAAGACCATGATAAATGATCAGATTTTAGAAATATATGTACATGATATGCAGTAAAATTATGATTGTGCGTTTAATTTTACAAACATATAAGAAATAGATGAAATGATACTGACAAATTGATGACAATTTGATACCAAAATGTCTACTATCGGAATCTTCTATAACGTATGATTATAACGATAAATATGATAAAATGATTTATGAACAATAACAAAATAATACAAATAACACAAATAACAGATAAATTACAAATTAATTGTAAATTCGGTAAATTAGTTATATCAAACCGTTGCACCTTATCCAAAGCAACCTTATCCAAAAACTTTGCTCAAGCATCACGAAGGAAATATAACACGACAAATAATCGAATATCTTTCTATAAGAAATTTTTATAATAATAAAGTATTGGTCAAGGACAAAGTATAGGAACTCACTAGTATCTAATTGTCCAGGTGGTTGACTGTTTTTAGGTGCGGAGGGTCGGCTTGCAGAAACGCGAGCACTATTTTCCTTAATCGTGGCTGCGTCTACAGTATTTTGTCGTTTAAAATTACTACCTCCGCTTCCAGTCACAGTTGTGCCAGTTACTGCAGTTGCGTGATTGTGATTCGTTGCGTTACCTGGACTGGGTGCACCTCCTAACGAGGAAAAAATTACAATAAAATCTCTTATTTTTTTAGATACAATATTTATATTAATAGGTATATCAGCAAACAATCTCATCGTTTTTTGTTAACATTCATTACACCACTTTTATCATAAATTTAGTTTACAATGAAACTACATACTAACTAATAACTATCCTCTTCCATACAATACAAATAAATATAATATAAAAATTAATAAAATTCACAATTCTGATCACAAAGAATATCTCTTCTTACCCAAATTTGATAAGTGTCCTTTTATCCATGCTTGTTATTTGACATTAAAGTTTGAACTGCCATATTGCATTAAGAGTTATAGTTAAAACAAATGAATATAACACTTACGAAGAGTTTCACCACCAGACGAGGCGCGTCTACTGGGTTTTGGATTGCTAGCAGAAATACTTCTGTGAACACCTCTGTGAGATGGACTTTGTACTGCGCCACCTGTTCCTCCACTGCTTCCTCCTCCACCACCTGAACTGACCTGAGGTGGAATGTTACGCAGCGACAACGAACTACCTGATCGTGATCCATCACTTTCAGGCTGTACAAATAGAAATTCGGGAAAAATATAAAGAAAAAACAATTTTGATGCTACCTATATACTATATATACCATACATTAATTATATCGTATATTTACATCTGTCGTTTTTCTGCCTAAGAGCAAGTAAGTGGCGAATACATCATCATATTTCGCTTGTCCTAAAGAATCCTCTATTTCGCTTCGAGTATAACCCATACTGGCTAAGGCCTCTGAAATGGAAATGCGTGGCGGCATAGTCACATCAATTAAAACAATTTCCTGACAACATTTAAAATTAAGCAAAAAGCTTCACTACGTATTGTTATAACAGATACTATTTAACATTTAAAAATTAAAAACGTTACATTCTTGAAAATTCGACTTATCGTCTTTATGATGCATCCGTGTTTTAATACTCTTAAAAATGCACACTTAAAAATAAGATGTAGTTTTAGTTAATATTAACATTTTTAATATTAACATTAGTTAAAATAAAAAATAA
This sequence comes from Crematogaster levior, assembly GCA_901521435.1. NCBI lineage: Eukaryota > Metazoa > Arthropoda > Insecta > Hymenoptera > Formicidae > Crematogaster > Crematogaster levior. The sequence continues at coordinate 375,779 of CABEGB010000698.1, read as the reverse complement.
TTTTATGTTTGATCAAGATATTTCCATGCAATAATTTTTTTTAAGAAGCAAATTACAAATACATACACGTAGGTATAAATATATCAGACTAAATAAGAACCCGAAAAAGAGATGTTTTCACGCTGTGCATAGAAAATGTGCGCTTACAAATTTCTTACTTGATACAATTTAGTAAAACGTTATCTCAAATTGTGTGTGTCCTAAGACTATATTCAGCTTTCTAGTAGAAAACTGTGATATAGTACGTATTACTAATAATATTAAGTAAGACTGTCTGATATATTTCTATGGTATATTAATAGTGATTACATTGCACAATTTTCCAACAAGAAACACCCGACCATGTAAACATTCTTCTTAGAGAAATTGTATGAAAAATTCAGTATATTAGAACAATTATGAAACTATAATATATAGTTTGAGAACATATATATAATATGTATATACATGCATCGAAGATAGAAGCTGGTTTTTGTCACTAATTTTACATAGTGTAGAATGTTTACAATGGGTGTAACATTAAACATAAAAACGGTAAGTAGTAAGTGTTATGTACATACTGGCAGACTCACCTATCCTCTTGTGATCTCTATAATCAGGTTCAGGTTCTAAGTACGGCTTTAATTCGTCATCCTCGTATCCCAAATTCATCCACTTATCCTTCATTATGTTCTACAGTAATAAAAATTGTTAAATTACTTCTTTCGAACATAACTTATGCATGATTGATGAAAAATACTCGCTCGTAAATGCACTAATAAGATATTTATTAAATACAATATTTACTAAAACTAGTAAGGCGATAAAAAAAAAAATTCAAGAATAAAATAATAGAATAATACAATTCGGACCTGATCCCCACGTACCTCTAGTGAGGCTCTCTTCGTTGGATTGAGCACCAAGAATTTCTTGAGAAGATTTTCACAGTCGGTGGACATATAAAACGGAATTCTATATTTTCCTCTTAATACCCTCTCCCTCAATTCCCTCAATGTCGAACCATCGAAAGGCAGTGAGCCGGATACCAATGTGTATAGGATTACACCTAACGACCATACGTCTACTTCTGGACCATCGTATTTCTTTCCTGTAAACAAAAAATTGCACAAATAAATTTGAAGTTTATGCATTTACTTGCACGAGTCATTTCAAGGGAATACCTTGAAAAAGTTCCGGCGCGGCATACGGCGGCGAGCCACAAAATGTGTCCAACTTGTTACCGGGTGTAAATTCATTGCTAAAACCGAAATCGGCGATCTTGATATTCATTTCACTATCGAGCAACAGATTTTCAGCTTTTAAGTCTCTATGAATGATCTTCTTTTGATGGCAGTATTGCACAGCAGAAACGATCTGCCTGAACTTCGCTCTCGCTTCTTTCTCCTTCATCCGCCCGTGCAAAACCAGGTAGTCGAAGACCTCGCCACCACTGGCATATTCCATTACCAGGTACAGTGTCTTTTCAGTCTCGATTACTTGGAACAATTTCACTATGTTTGGATGGTCAAGCATTTTCATTATCCTGACTTCTCGGAACAGCTGTAATTGACCAGATGCATCAGCATTAAATCACATATAACTTATATTTATAAGACGTAAATTTTTTTCTTTAAATTATGATAATGCTACGTGACGTGATAATGCTACGTGACAAACAATGACAGGTTTTCTTATGAAAATATTAGCGTACAAAATAAGTCAATACAGTTAAAATAGTGTGTAGCTTATATGTTACAACAGTCAATTTAAAATAACGGCTAAATTATACCCAACATTACAAACGTTAAGACGATACAAAATTTATAGTTTTAAAAATCACTCTTATATCTATAATTCTGATTATTAAGCTTTTGTAAAAAAAGAGAAATAATAAGAAAAATATAATGGCATTACCTTTTGAAGACTACCGGGATTCAATTGAGTCTTATCGATGATCTTGATAGCTACTTCCTTCCCCGTGGGTACATGCTTAGCAAGTTTTACCTTGGCAAAGTTACCTTTGCCAATGGTCTTCAGTAATTTGTACTTGCCGATATGAGGTTCTTCGGAGGTTCGACTTCTCGAGGAGAGCCGACCTCCGCTACTAGACACTCCTACGCCATCCCCCGTCTGTAATACACAAAAATTACAATCGATGAGCAAATAAAAATCAAACAAATTACAGATATCGTCGTCAAATCGGTGTATGCAAAACAATTTTTGAGCAAAAATCATAAGAAGCAGCAAATTTTTTCCGTCAAATGCATAAATGTTATTTTTACTTTGTAAGATTAATTACAAATGAAGTAATTTCGATTATTTATTATCAATGCAACCCTGTATAATTATAATACCGATTATATTATATTCAGAAAACAAAATATCAGAAAAAAATATACAGTTAATATTTTAAATATTAAAAGTATTAAATAAGACATATTGTACACACACATCTTTAATATATGCGTGCATATATTATGTATATACATGTATAAAATTAAAATAGCTGATATACTAAACGATTTCGAGATACGAACAAGAAGCGTATAATTAAATTAAAAGTTTACGCAATGTAATCTCTGTAATTTAAATTCGATTAACTTGGAAATTATTGCAAACGCTATATGTATGAAGCGTGCTAATTTATTTTGAGAAACTGGAGAACACCGTGCAAAGTTGCGTCGTAAATAGCCAACTATTTCAGAAACTTAGGTCGCATCTCCGAGCGCGGCGTTTACAGTCACGGAATGGGGCAGGAGAAATACAAGCGGGGCAAACGCTCGTTAAGAGCTCGCGGCGCGCATTCCTCGAGAATACCACATCACGAGGAGTCGCGGATCTCCCTCCTTGCGCAATATCGCATTTATTTACGTATATGCATATGCTTGCGCGGTCGTACTTGACACTTCCAAGCACGGCGGCGGCCATTGTCAATGGAATTCATTAAAATTCGTTAAAGTGTACCAGATACAGATTGTACCGAATGGAATATGTTGGACTCTTGTATTAGTCGCAAGAAACAACCGCTATGCCACGTCGACGACGCGCGATTTTTTATTTCTTATCGCTGTAATCTCTAATAATAAGGGGAAAAAAGAGAAGAAAAAGAGAAAAACAGCAGAATCAACATGACAAATATTTATGAAGAAGTCGGAGTATTCAAATGCACTATACTCACGACTACCCAGATACACCCTTTGAATTATGAGAGGTATCAAGGATTTAAAATAAAAACTGTAAACTACCTACTTATGATAAAATATATTAACGCGGATATGTAAAAAGTAGATGAGATAAAAATTAATAAAGTAACTAGAGTAGCAATTTAATAATTAATTTCACAGGATATTACCCGCAGGAGGCCACGCGTGACCATCTTGCGCGAGTTGGTAGTGGCCGCAACTTTAGAGGCCGCCAGTTTGACTGCTTGCGAATCTCAAAAGGACGATTGATGGCCAACGGATCGACGACGGATCCAACGGTAAACCGCTTCCTCGTGCTCGCATGCGCACGATTTAAATGGTCTGCAGATTGCTTGATTTGTCTGTCTGCCGATATCGTGAGAATGTGCAAAAAAGTTCAACACGCAGGATATAGATCGTGGATCTTAAACGATTTCACCCTTCGATTTTTCAGTCACTCTGTGAAAATTTTTTCCGATTCTTGTCTTATTAACAATCGAATTAGTTTAATTTTGGATTCTTCTTCAATAACAACGACAGACCGTGATTTCCTACGATCGACTACCGCAGTTCCCATGGTCGATCGTTTTGAAAGGTCGAGCGATGAGTCAATTCGCGAAGCGTATTGCCACGCTGATTCATTTTACCGGGATACACACGCGGTGTGTCGTACGAAAATCATCACTGTACTTCAATGAAATAAACTGATTGTTTTATATATTGACCACTATCTGTCTAGACTAGGCGAACACTTCAATCTCTAGTTGGAAAAATAAATAAGAATAATCCATTAAGTTTGATATTGCGATTTAAAGAAACACTCCTCTTTGAATTCTGACGACATTTGAATTACATTTCTCGATTGATAAATTTCTTTGTTTCATCGCACGAATTATTTGTAAGGTACACGATATAATTCTGCGAACATCACTGGCCGATATTTCATTAGGCACTCTTTGTACTATTGACAATATTGAATTTCAAATCAATTTTTCAAAGACAATATTTGTATTCCACTAGAATAGTTTGCATTTCTCGGACTTATTTTCAAAAAACTTGCCCTCTCTGCAGGATGTATTATAACTTTACGACGAAGTTGAGCGATAACTTTTGAGGAGTTCCGTTTCAATGAAAATAACTCTAACTAGATATACAGATTTTGATATTTATCAATCAATTCGATATTATACTCGAATCCAAGGATATTTCAGCCAAGACGTGTTCACATAAACATCATTTTTCACATTCTTTAACGTCAGTAACTAAACTAATTGCTATCTCATCAATTTTCGGTCAATGATAGCCAAGGTAGGACGTTAGCGACATCATCTCTCGACTCAGTACAGTTCACATCGATTATCACCCCGATGATAGTTCACTGACAATTAACCAAAACACAATCACAAACTAGTTGTAAAATACATGTTATCAGAGAAAGATTTTCGTGGAATCCGTGATATCTTCCTAGACTTTAATCTTCCTAGAATTCTATCATTCTAGATGTCCCATGATAAATTCTCCACGATATTCACTTCCGCCGAGGATCTTCAGGCTTGTGTCAAGGGCAGAAGCACTGTTCGCGAATCTTTCTCGTCTATCACACACTTGTCAAACACCTTATCGCTTTATCGTACGAGAGAGAGAAAGAGAGAAAAAGAGAGCGAGCGACAAGAAAAATGGTGATTGAGAAACGCGAGGCGGTTGCTTTGGTCGTCGTCGACGTCGACGACGACCGTCCGCGACTGCTTTCTCCCTTTTCCACCCTCGAAACGAGCCATCCTCGGAGAAGAGACCACTCTACCGAGGGATACGAAAGTAAAATCAATACACGGCGTCGCCACCCCCTGAAACGTGCGAGCAAACCACCCTTGAATGCCTAGCCTCGATGTCGTTCGTCCACCCCCTCTTCGATAGAACAACGCATGCGTCGCAGAAAGTAGGAACCACCAGCACATGTTTGTTTCGTGTTCCACCCTTTTAAGTCGAGGGTATTACTCACAGTCGAGATAACAGAGAGTTTCAGGCTGGTCAGCTGATCGGACCGAATGTCGCAGAGCGCAAGCATTGACGCTTCCCAAAGGAAAACGCTTGAACATTTTTTAACACGAGCGGAAAGAGACACGGCTATTTTCTTATGATTGTTAAAACTGCGAAAGAAATAGATTATTTATAATATTATCACTTCGAAATAGAAAAAAAGAAGAAATTAGCGCAACGTCACTTTAAAGTTCCTTTATTAATTATAGAAAGAAAAATATCGAAGAGAGATATCAAAGCTGCTCTAATTCTAAGATATCGATATAGCCTGAGGATGACGCACACATCTGTGGGATGTGAAGTGTGGGATGCCACCAACATCTTCACCTTTATCGTCTTTCTACTTAGCAACGAGTTTTCGCCTCATCAGCTGCTCGAATCAACTACTATTATAAACAACGAGAAGATTATCGCAACATAGTTTAGCGATTTATATGTATATATATATATATGTGTGTGTGTGTATATATATATATATATATATATATATATATATATATAACACTGATAAGTACATTGAATGTCGTTAAATGACATCTGACGTCATTACAACTTTTATTTAACTTTAATATAAAAAACAAATTAAAAAATATTTCCAGAGTTTGCTTAACATTGCATTTATACATAACAAAAAAAAATTATTAGAAAACAGACTTAAAACTCGTTATTATTCGCATTTTTCTAAATCACACTAAACGATACTATACTTATAAACTTGAGCACACGTGCGATAGATAAGACTAAATCAAATTGAAACGGTATCAATCTTAATAGCGCAGCGATTATAAAAGGACAAATCTTTCAAGCAACAAACTCACGCTGTTTTATTTTTATATTCATGAGAGCATTGATTTCTTTTCTCGTTAGACACTTGGGTGAGGATGCTCGAGAATCAGTATGAAGAGAACAAAGTCGAAGTTTCTGAAAGAGGCAACAGCGAGAGAGTGTCAAGCTTCCGTCAGCTGATCAATCGACCGAGAAAGTAACGATGAGAAAGGACTTGCGGACATCCACTCCACGTCCACGCAAAAGATAGGTAAGAATAGATCCAGTTGAAGCAAATTCTCCACGGAAAATATAGAATTGCGTACACGTGAATTAAGAAATAAATCGTAAAGAAGCACCGTTTAGACGTCCTGCTAAACAAAAGAGTCAGCAGAGTCTCTTTCAGTTAATCAAACTGCGTTTTTTCTAACACAATTCAAATAAAAGTTTAGTGCATTCAAATCTATCTAAATTATAATACATCTCTTTAATTTTAAAGTTTATTAGTTATTTATGAATCTCGTTGAGAGATAGATAAATGAACGCACGTTGCGACAAGTAGAATCTTTTTTTGCAAAGAATCTTTTTTATCGCTACCGTAAATAAGTAAAGAAAAATTCGTATCAAGCATAATTTTAACTGTAATGAAAAATGCGATCGCTGCTATATAATATTCCACATACTATAATTGGAATTATAAGTTTTGAAAATAATCGTCGGTTTCAATGAAATTCACAATGCTTATACAAACGTAAAACTGTTGATGCGGGATTTCTATGAAGATCATTACGATTTATGTCCCCATAGAACGGTGAGAAAATGAGAAAAAAATATAATAAATAATGTTTTACAAAAAGAAAAAGAGAATGAAGTTCGTTGAAATCGCCGAGACATTTTAAATGCATTCTGCATGCGGAATTAATTAGCTTTTTGTAGTCAGTGTCCATCGACGTGACAACAGGTTGCGCGATCGTCATAAAGTGGCATCCGAATGGCGCTTCGACGAAGCAAGGAAATCATCCGGATTATTTCAGGTCGAACGGATGAGTCGCAGACGAGTCATACGTGTGACGCAAGTGTGGAAGTGCGTTTGTGTTGCACTCGTTTGCACTCGGTTCGTTAAGCGAGAGTGTCACATCGTCGATATACATAATACACGGGTGATCGTAAAATCCGTATGTGATTGAGCATCGTTTTTAACGTTTTTACTTTACGTTATTTATATACTTGCGCCTGTGATTTTATCTACTCTTTTAAAAACTTAAATATCTTATATTTGACTCGTGGCGATTTTGACAATTATCGCTAGATCCTTGGCAAAGTTATAACTGCGTAATATATTATACAGTTTAATTATTCTTCGATAGACATCAAAAAGTGACGCGATTCTATTTTTTCTCTCTCTCAAAATCAGATAGAAATCACTTTATCGGCAAGACGCTCGATAATGTTTTTGACGTGAGTGATAACGCTGCAATCGATGCCTATACATATATGTATATATATCATATTATATATCTACCTCCTTCTCGCTCTGTATACCCTTCTGCATGTCTGATAACGGTTTTAGAGGGATGGCTGTTGCGTTGTTCTGCTGTTGTGGTTGCTGATGACGCTGATGATCCTTCTTGGTAACTATCGGCCGGACGATCGCGCGAGTTTGCGGCATCCTGGATTGCGCTCTCATTTCCGCTTCTTGTCCGCGCCGCGTATCCGAAGCGGTCCTGGACAACTTAACGGTGGGCTTCTTCGGTGCGATGCCGGCGTTTCCGGTGGAATTTCGCGTCGCGTCCCCGCGGTGCAACAGCGAGACCCTTTTTTCGTTGACGTTTCATTATGATTTGTTTCATAAGTCTTTCTTCGACCGTTCAATGTTTTATGACATTGTGTATCGCGAGTATGATAATCAATAATAATAGACAGATGTACAAGGGTCCGTCGTTTCGAGCGTTTTGCGTATAACGTACGTTTGTATGGTAATTCGGATGTGATGTGGAGAGATGAATTCAAGTGACAAGGAGGACGTAATCAATATAAAGTAAAAATACGATTAAACACCTTTTTAATATTAAATCTTTTGGTATTGAAAAATCTTTAATTAAAAGATTGTTATGATAAAATCTCTTGAATAAACTGGAATAATCTCTGAGAATAAACTGGAGATTAGCATTCTGTTTCTATACCGGCAGATACAATTCGCGCGAAACCATTCATTTTCGATCGTTTACAATTCAGAAAATGCTATCTTGATTTTTATTGAAGCAAGCTCGAACATCACTTATCGAGAAGATCTGTGCGCAATATTTGTAAGTCATTCAGTGACACCCAGTATATTTATTCATCGAAACATCTGTCGCTGTGTGACACGTATTACTCCCCTGATCTCTCCCAGTTAGGCGTGTAATGACCGACGTGTAATGGCGACGAACCGACCGACGGGAAATCACGAAATGAATCGTTACACGGTTGCGACATTGCGTAAACTAAATGCCAATTGTATCGAGGAAAGGGACATGCGTGGGTGTAAACGGACAGTCAATTGTGCGGATTAGGCGTGTAGGTGATCGGCGACGAGGATCAGACGGCGATTTCCTCAATTATCACTAAGACTATCGTCGCTCTATAAATGTGGTGATCGGATCGTATGCGTGTGTCCATGTATGTGTATGTATGTGTTCTCAGATATTGACTGATTGAAATACTATGGCTCGAATTTTTTTGATGAGAATTAACGTGAGAAGTTTGAGATCAACGTGGTGGATAATACTAGATTTTATGACGTAATTAATCTCTTAAATCTTTTTCTCGAGATAAAAATAAATTATTTTGAGAGAATTGACATTTCCATTACTTCGCCTCAATGAAAAATGATTATCCCAAATCAATTGTAAATCAAAACAGACAATTTTTAAACATTTAACTTAATGGCTATTTTCTTTAATAAGAAATCTCTCGCAAATGCATTACCAAAACAATCTTTGAATCAAGAAGAATAAGAGAATTAGATGTGTTTGGTTGGACGAAAAAGAAGATTCCGACGATGGTGTCAATGAGCGCGTAAGTGATTGACATATGACGTGAACAGAGTATTTTACCCCTCAGCCTCATCGTCGGTGACGTTTCGTAACAAATCCTCGTGTTCCTGGTATCTGAGCTGGACTTCCACTCCGAAATCCGAACTGTTCTCCAACTGACGCGTTCTCGCGGCAATCGTGCCCATCTCGATGGCCTTAACTTGCTGTTCCAATCGTTGCAGCATGTCGGTGCTCTCGACCGTCGTCGTGCTCGTCGATGCTGTCCGCTGTTGCTTCAGAATCAAATCGAGACTTAGCGGCGGCTTGGCCTCTACCGACGGTGGAACGGATGGCGTCCGTTCCGTCCTCTGTTGAACAAACGGAAGTCCGATCGGTTGGATAATCTTCGACTCGTTGAAGACTCTCAACTTCTCCTCCAGATTCGCGTCCACATTTGTGTCGCTGAGGAGCCTCTTTACGGAAACGGGAGTGCGACTGTAGAGAGGGCTTGTGGAAACCATCTCCTTGGATCTGATCGGGCTTAAAGCCCCGGCCCGTTTCTCAACTACTTGTAAACCCTTGTCATCCTCTACCAGTTCCCACTGCTTCAGACCCTCCAAGGGTGTGAGCGGTGCCGACAACCGCTTCGATATGCTCATCGAGCTTGATTCATTAACAGCCTGTCGATGCTGGCGCATTGTCCTTTCTGTGGGTGACGACATCAAGAACTTTCGTGCACTTGCCTGCGGTCGAATCAAGCTTCTGCTGGCCTGTGTTCGCACGAACGGGCTCTCTCGATCGTCCATCATCGAAAAATCTTACGTAGGAACAATGGGAGAAATTGGTCGCCGTTGCTGTTCCTCAGGCTCCTCTCGATCTCGTCTTAGTAAGACGACCCTGCGTAGATAACGTATCGGTCGCTGATAAGTCTTCAACATCGATTCAACGGCCAAACCGGTCAATGACGCTGCACGAAATTTAGTCTCTGTCAAGAAGAAGACTCGTGTTTTTCTTTTTAAGAAAGATGTTTAAGCACTGCGACGATCATTAAACGCACCACACAGAACCCAGAACCTGAGAATGAACCACAATTCGGTCGACCGATTCTCTCTTTCTTCCTCTACACCTTCATTCGATTCACCAATCACCATGTACCAATAAGCGAATAAGCGGTACGGATATAGGCTTTTTTGATAGGGGAATAAAGCTTTATTGAACGGCGACACTGTGTTGGCTCTTTTTGCAATCATAACGTTGTAAACGATAAAGCAGATAGGTGGGGAGGTTCACAATTTCAGATTACCGCGGTTTACTGCATGTAGACGATGAATAAAGCTCGGAGACTCATAAACATGCGCATGTCTCTATGACTCAGATGTCTATTACATAATAGTTTTTAACCGAACAAAACTAACTTGTTAAGTTAAATGTGTCAGCACACTAGAAAATTTTCGCACAATATTTTGTATAAAAAGTGTTAGACATTAAAGAGTATCTAATAATCTGTTACGGAAAGAACTTTTCAAAGCTATTCATTGAATTTACATAAAAGTAATATTTATTAATAGCATTGGTATTTTGTCACATATATATGCATTACCAAATACAAAATGTGACTTAATTTTTTTAAGTCAAACAAAACAAATAAATTCTATATTAATCTATTAACAAAGTTCCTCAAACCAATAAAGGAAAGAACGATATTCACTTCACGAATGTCACCATAAATATTATTTATCAAAACGAAATAATCGAGGGATATACCAACATATCGAGTAAAGAATATATCACACGTGCGTTTCTTAGACAATGATAAGAATGCATGTATTTATGATTTTCCATTAAATTTTGCCTCGATCTGACTTGAGATGAGGTAAAAAATATACCTTCAAAATGTCGTTAATGGTTAACGTTTTACGAAACCCAAGAGAATCTTGTCACTCAAATCAAAATGTATATAGTGAATGATGTTTATCACAAAATTAATTTCATGATATAAAAATTATTCTTACGGGAATACATTAATTATTGATGTATTACGTCATCTAATCATTTTTATGTTTAAAAATTCAGTTGTTTCACTCAAACTAAATTATTATTATTAAGATTTTAGAAATGCAGGTTCATATGTAAACGAAAATTTAGGCGATTATTTAAATATTAATTTTCTTTTCTATAATAATTTTCCGATAAATCGGTTAATGAAATAGACGAATATAAACAAACTACCAATTTTTGCGCTCTTTGAGCGGCATTTCTATTCGTTCTTTTAGGTGAAGCAGCCAGCCGGAAATTTGCTCCGAGATTGAAACCAGACCAAGTCTAGAAAGGGGTGACCTGCTCCCTCGATGAAAGGGTAGGAAAACAGTTTTGCCAACGGAAAATTGGACATGCTATTTCGAATGCATACATGATGAAAAACTTACTTTGGAAATTCAACAAAATAATGACAAGTTAGCTAAAACCGCTTCTCAATTAATTGATACTTCAGATAATCGATCGGTTGTCATAAATTTGCAGAGTTTCGATCAAGTTGTATTTAATCATATAGAAGTTACGAAGTAATAAGTTTATGAGTTCTGAGTTCTTCCTTATATGGATTTAATGATTTAATATTATGATAAGTATGATCAAATATACATGAATTTTCTTTTAATATTATATACAAGATCTATCTTAACTATTGCAGAAAATAGATCTAAAATGATTGTAATTTTTAGGTCGCAAATTGTTATATTTTTATATTTTATAATTGTTATATTTTTAGTAATATATATATATATATATATATATGTATATATATAATTGTAAATAATAATTTGTAATTATTTTAAAACTTTCATACTCTGCGTGAAAATTTTACAAGAGAATTTATTTCCGCCATCTTTATCAGTTAATACACTTGCAAATATCGTATCATGTGGTAGATTAAAAGATTGAAAAGCGAGATAACAATATCTTTCTGATTGCAGATATTTATAAAGATTTAGACAGGTTTTATTTCAAAAAATTAAAATTAGTAATATAAAGAAGTATTATGCAAGATAAGATTTATAATGCTCCATTTTAAAAAGTGTTGACTGATCAAATTAGTCCTGCCAACCGACTAAAATTTTCGATTATTCGCCAAGATGATATATATATATATAAATGATCAATTCGTCGAGAAATGTCGAAGAGAACTTGTCGAACGACTGACGCAAACACCAAAGTTGTTTTTCAAGGAGGTGATAGTATCATAAATTGTGAACAAATGGGATAGAGTACGGAGATTAAGAAGATTTATATTATAGATTAGAGATATTATATGGGGTGTTCCAAGTCACTTTCACAGTCCTTTTCTCGGACTGCGAAAAGTTTTATGGAGTTTCGAGCAGTTTGAGTTCATTTATCTTCGCAACACTTTGACAAATAACATTAAATTTGTTTGCGAGAAAACATAAATATAAATGATCAATTCATTGAAAAATGTCGAAGAGAACTTGTCGAACGACTGACGCAAACACCAAAGTTATTTTTCAAGGAGGTAATAGTATCATAAATACTAGGATGGTATCTTTTAAAATCATTAAAATTACATTCAATTAAAATTAAAGAAATAATAGAGATGCATTATCTCTTTTAAAGTTTTGTTCTTGAAGCCCAGAAAATTCTTTACAATTTTTTATTTTTCACTTAGCAAGTACTAGCATTTTATTTCTTAAGACAAATTTAACCTATTTATTTTGAAATTTAGATATTGCGTGTTAGTTAAGGAATTTGTAGACTGACAAAAGACAAAGAGATCTTGTACACCTATATTTCTAGTGCAGATTTGTGTTGCAAGACATTTCAAGGAATTTTTTTTCATTAAGGCTGAGAGAGTTTCAATAAAGCAAAATTGCCCGAAGCACAGTGCAATCATCGCGACCTAAAGACGTTCTTAAAGAGGTCCGATGCAGATATGTCTTTGTACTTATTAATTGCTGTAGGAACGTTCAATAACAATGCGGGATTTCCATTGTTTCAGAACCTTCGTAACGGCAACCGTTTCTCTTCCTGCGATTAAGAAACGATTCGATCATAAGGATTTTCTGGACGACCGTAAAATTTCAACTAATCCTTAAACTGATCATTTTATTGTATTATTTCTACATAGCGATTATAAAAATACAGCAGCAAAAAAAAGTTTTCTAGCAGAATAATAAAATGGAAAAGGAAATAAAAATTTGATATTTCTATTTCAATTGATAATTCAGACAAATGGTTATTATGGGAAGTTCCAACAAAATTGCAGAATTTATATAAAACTCTTGAATATGATACTTGGTATATTTGAGAATCAAGTTAACATTCTCTGAGAAAACGTTATGTCAGTACTTTACTTGGCACTGACCGAGAGAGAAAAAAGTACGCGTCTCTCTCTCTCTCTCTCTGTGTGTGTGTGTGTGTGTGTGTATGTTTGACAAATTTCCTTATATCAGTCAAATGTGTTGCCGGAATTCGGGCGTCACAAACTCTATTAAAAAATGCAGCAATGCAAGCAAAACGCGTGTATATTTTTCCGAGATTGAAAATTAAAGAAATCGTAGAATTTTCGTGTCGATCATAATTTTATTATACGCACTATCAGTTACAAGACACACACACGTCGTATCGTTCGCCACATATTGCACACAAATTTATACCTGCGCAGTTTTTGTTTAAATACGACACATAAAAACTCACACTCGGCACTCGAGCTTTCTCTCTTTCGTTATTCTCTCGAGAGCATCAATCCCGAAAAAAGAAAAGAAACGAACGAGCGAAAAGACGAAAGAGAAGCACGATACCAAGGTTGCGTGGACAACGGCCGGTTATGACGAACTGGGTCCATTTCTCGAAAGGCGACGATAAGCTTTGGAATTGGCCAACTCGACTTCGTTACGTTTATCAGCGGTAGATACTGATAAGCGATAACGTGTCTATCTAACACCCGGTACTGACGATCGTCGCGCTAAGAATCTTATATATATTGTACACACGGAGTCGCGAAACGATAAAATATATCGAGAAACGCGCGTTGTACTAAAGCGTAAAAGCGGCGCAAATTATTATTTTCCAACTGGTGTCATAAGTTATGCGTGTCAAAGCTACAAATATGTAATACGCTAATAGTAGTGAGTGATAAAACTGTGAAATGTAAATATCAAGTTTTTTCATGTACAGTAATTCTAAATTATCGAAATAATAAAAATCCGATTTAATCGACCGTGGTGAAAATGAGCCATTAGAAAGGTGATTAACTGTCAATGAACAAGTATTTTTATTTTTCTTTTAAAAAAGCCTGAAATAAAATCGTAAAACAGTAAAGATAAATTGAATCAATATATAAATAATACGCATAAATTTAATTGACATTGTAAGGATTTTAAAAATAATTTTCTATTATTTGCACATCGACATTTTTTATGGTTTGCTAGTTCGAATCGCTGCTGATAGCTACGACGAAATTCGTTACGTAACTCTAAATAAATGGAGTAAAACAAGTGAAAGGTAGAAATGTAAAATTTGCACACGTTATAATACATATGTAATAAATATAATAAGTGCGTGAATTAACCAAATCACTTTTTTAAAAAAATCGTGTACTTTTCATTTATTTAGTAAGCTCAAGTATTTTTCATGTTATTTCACGCCTTTATCCGGTCGTAGTTTCGTAACTATTGCCACACCTCATACACAAGCATGCTATAAAGAATCTTTGAGATAAGCTCTGCAAATCTTGGAATATATAGAAGTATGCTTCATGCTTTATGTATTTACTCACAAATATCAGATATACTATATTCTAAATTTCTCATAATTATAAAATTCTTCAAAATTTTTCTACTAAAATTTTTTTATAAACAAAAAATTATCAACGCTATCAACAGATAGAACTAGTAGAACCTATTGGTGCTTAAAACAATAATTTTATTGGTATAAAAGTCATTCTGCTATTAATGTCAGTCGAAATCAATTAACAATTACAACAAACATAAAGGCAATTTAGTGTTGGATCGATTCGTAAAAAAAATTAAATTATACGTTATTTTCTATATATGAAAAAAGAGTTATACGATATTTACAACAAACAATTTCGTCGAATATATCGCAAAGTTCTCGTACATGTCAAATTTGGATAATTAATATCGATCAGAGCAATTCTAAGAATAATTGAGGACGTGTTCTGTCTCGCGCATGAGCAAACAAAATCAGCAGTTTAGTGTTTTCAAATCATATTATAAAAGTCACGAAGTCTTCGGAAGTATTTTAGATGCTCACCAGACTTTCGTCAAGATATAATGTCAGTGCCAGAGTGTTATAAGCAAGTATGTAAGAAAGTGGGAGTCATTAATCATTAGGCGACAGCTAAGGCGCTGACCTACGATAGATAGGAGCTGTACTATTCTTCCTTGTTGGAATACTTGAAGAGTGTCTGTTTTTATGAGTGCCAGCAGAATGACAAATAAAAAAATTCTAATTTGTTATGAAAATATAAGGGAGCGATACATATCACGAGCTTAGTGCACGTTGAAATCACAATCGATACAGAATAACATTTTAATTCAGATCAACAGCAAAACAAGGTTGTGTATTGTACTCTATAAAGATCGATTTAACGCACTAATAATATAGTGGAGAAATTGTTTTTCAAGAAATCTATTTTTCATTTTCTTTTATTCAGTTTTTCAATTTTTTTCTTCGTTGCTGCGTTAATTGACAAATTTGCCCGCAGTACTACGATTTGCAATGTGACAAAAACTTACGAACGCGTACGTACGTAGACTGGCGTGTCGGTTTGGAGCTGCATTGTTCGAAGTTTTCGCGTGCGACACGCGATGCACCGACACGCCGTCGCACCATTGCATACCGGCGAAGGACTTCGTTAGACGCCCGCAGAAGAACCGACGAAATGACCGGCCTCGTCAGCAAATGAGGATTTGCGGTCGAGAAAGCAGAAGTATGACGTGGCCGAACATGAGTTAAGAATGGTCGGGAGTACTCTATACTTCGAGATGATAAACCGCATAAACAGTAAAAAATGCCACGATAAAAATATTGATATCGTATAACTTAAAAAATTACTGGTGAGAAGAATCTACTCTTTACTTTGTGCAAATTCTGCGAAGAATTTGTCAATATTAAATAACAACAAAAAAGACATTTTCCTGAGCTAACTTTCTAATGTCTCACAGAGACATTATCGCACTCATTAGATTTTCTGTACAGTATTTTTACTTTTTTTTATCAGCGAGATAAAATCCGTCTAGAAGAAAAAAAAGATTATTATCAGTGCGCGATGGTTAAATGAAATAACACGGATATCCGGGCAATCAACATTTTACCGTAAGTTAAGAAAAGATGGCGTTGAAAATAGGAGAGAACTATGTTGTCCGTCTGAACACGCGAAGGATGCACTTCCTGGGGACACCCACGCTCGCGATAATCGCCGCCGCCACCTCTCGACAATGTCCTTTATGAAACGAGACGTTGTGCACGAGACACATCCATCGTCACGAGACACGTTACAGTTGGTCGTTAGAAAAGCTGGATGGACGTCTTTATTTCCGGTAGTGCCGTTACTACCAAGACGGAGGAACAAGCTCTAAAAGCGTCGACGAAGGCTAAATATACGGATAAAAGAACAACCATCAATTTCCGAGCGAGCGCTACAATCTTGTTAACTAGAAACTTACAGCGAGCAAGAGAAGATCTTTTAATTGTAACAAGTTACGCAACGTACTCTCATCTAATAATCGTTTAATTTCGAAATAAACCAGCTGATTCTATTTGCGTCACATTTCGATAAAACAAAATAGATATTTTTAAATTAGGAAAACAATATCTCAATGTTTTAATTTTAATATCGCGCATCCATTTTCAAATATGGTTTTCAGTGTCAATTCTTATTAATTTAAAATTTACTTCTCGTTCAATTTAGGCGAATGAGATATAATATCGATAAATGCTGCATCAATAAATTTACACTCGTTTGAAATAAGAATAAAATGCAATTATGCTGCGTGCACGTATGCTGCGATGCGCGACTCACGATTAGCGCGATAGCTGGCGCGAGGTCTTTTGTTCGATGTAACAAATACCTGCAATCACGAGGAAGCATTATCGAGGAGCGAGTACACCAGGTACCAGACAAATTGGCACGAAGTGAGTCACTTGAAAAAATCGCTAATTCCATTGCATCATTAGAGAAATAAAAGAATTGTAAATTGCATATTTTCAGTAAATTTTTTATGTGTCAAAGTAATTTGCTAAATTTCATTTTGCTAAATGTTGTAGATCCATAAGAACATTTATGAGGTAAAATGAATGAGAACATTCGTTTCTGATTTTTCTCTGCGTAATTTTTAGCACTTAAGTTTTACCGAATTTATTTATAAATTGTAAAAATGTAAGTAAACATCAAATGTGTAAATTAGTTGTCGTGAAACAGTGAAAATATATCCATGTTGATGAGAAATTTCACCTTGCTTGCAATTCCGCAAGATAATCAAAATGCCACTTGAAGTGAACCAGGAAAGACTGCAGTATGTGGTCATAATACAAAGCTGTCAACATTTTTATTGCGGCAAACATCCCCCCCATAAATTACGTAACTCGTAATTAAATAACTATTGCATTCGAAATTCTCCACAGATCATTGCAATCATCAAGTATTATACTCGTCAGTTGATTGCTTCATATCTTTTTACATTCGGTGTATTAAGAGCTGAGAATTAACAACAAAGACATGTTTATCATTTTTTTTAGTGTACATGACTGTCCTGAATGAGAATCCTATTGTCAAACATAACAAGTATAACATCTTGAATAGTTCGTCGCTTTCGTCATTCGGAAAAAAAACTAGATGAATTATAAGTAAAGCAGAGAGTATTACGATGCGATAATCGAATTTTTATGAAAAGAAATCATTTTACATCATAAAAAAAAAAAAGCCACAGCGAAGCAAATGGTACTTTTAAATATAAGATTAAAAAATAAATTTGAATTTTCATATCTGTAAAATTTTCGGTAATAATGTCCGCTATTGTAATGTTCAACAATGATAATTAAATGCATGAAAATATACTAAAAAATATTGTGATATTATAGCGATAGCTGTTTACAGTAATTTTTATGCTTAGTGTACCTTGTCATAGACGTGTAATAAAGCTTAGATACTTTTACACATTGTTTGTAATCTCTGATGCATTACATTCATCGTTACGTATTTCTCTTTGTTTCTTTTGTCCGTTGATCACCATTTTATATCTTTTTTTGATACACGCGCGCATCATGGTCGCTTGAAAAACAGCTCGCGAGCGAGAAATGAACTTCCCTTTGTTCCGCGCTACGCTCGCGGCCGAAACGAAAAACGGAGGGACGAGCATTTGAATCGCAGATTGTGCATTATCTTGCCAGAATAATGGCCGGGGGGGGGTTTAATCAAACTTTCCCCGTCAAATCCGCAATTAAACCTGCTATTGATATATGTCGGGGTCGTCCATGAGCGCGATAAACTCAAGACCCTTGTGGTGCTTGTCGCTCTTTCGTTCGAGTAACTCATCGTTTCGATTGAATCTCTTTTGGTTATACCAGCGACTCTTACTTGTGATTAACGTTTCCGAGCGATCGCCAGTTTTCTCTCCATATTACAATTATAACGTGAGAAATTCTGTATCGTGCATATAAAGGTATAAAAATAAAAGAGAAATGTTGTATTGCAACAAGATTTTTTAAATTTCTTGGAATATGTACGCAGTAGTGTTTTCCATCGAAAAATGTAAAATAAAATTCTGATCGCTTATACGCGATCGATATATGCAATTCAAATTTATGGAATTCTACAAGAAAATTTATAACGATCATTTAAATATGCGTATACTGGACTTCGTACCGAAGAAATCAGTTATAGCATTATACTGTTGGTTTATGTACAGATAACTATAATTTACATTAAGCGATGTTGGTTGCAGAGGACAGCCACAGCTGGTAACTTCTTGCATCTCGTGGTGAAACAAAATCGTTATGATTATGCGCACGTTATTGAATTAACGAGCGATAGTAACGCTTCATTAAGCATAAATGACAAAAAGGCGTTTTTACATGTTTTCCGTGCGAGAATGTGGTCGCCACTGGAGTAATCAATGCGAATTATAAGTGCGTAAATACTGAACCGGTTAAAACGTATAATTCTTGATTAATGCGAGAACAAGAGATCCTCGGGGAATCTTCCGACGACGGAATTTTCAATAAATGATTGGTGTTCGATCGCTTGAATTTAATAGGCTAATTTAAACTTCGATACGTTCATCGAGCTCGATTATAACAGCGATATATACGATAAAAAAAGGAATAACATTTTTCTCGTGCAATATTCTCCTCAAAGACTTTCTTAATCGTAAAAACTGCATATTAGAAATAAAATAAACTTAACAATAAATAAACATTTTTTTGTCTTTTTAAAATTATATAAAATAAAGCTAAATCTGAATTAAAGATGTTTTTAATAAAACCATTTAGAATTAAAAGCTTCGCGCTACAAGATTCATAGTAGCGTCACGATTACAAATTTTTCAAAATGTCAAAATTCAGTCTTGCGTAAGATTGTCTGATTCATTTTGACGTATTCTTTTTGCGCGATAAGTTCACGTCATTTTCCAAGAAGCTATTAATCTGGATTAGACGTTATCCATTGTAGAAGACAAATTGTTAAGATGAACAAAGAGCCGAGTCACGGTGAGGCAAAGGAAAAACTATCAAAGTGAACCGAAACATCGCGTAAGGGTAATGAACACAGTCTCGTACTAATTACGCTCGCGAGGCGCAACCGTGGAATTACATACGGGTAGTTATATAAACCGTTAATTCTGATCCGCGCGCCTACTTCCGTCTATCTATTCTTTCGTTGCTTTCGTTTGCTTTTACATGCGCTATTCGCGGCACCGCGAAACCTCAGAGAGGAGAAAAGGAGAAAGAAAAGATTACTCCGGCTATGTAAGGCGGCTTAAAGTCGTTACGGTAACTAATAACGCGGAACGTTTTCGGCTACGTTTGCAAATCCGGTTTTCCATCTTGAACGAGTGTAAATTAAAATGCGTTTTTCCCCCGCACTTTTATTTTCCCAAACAAAGGGAGAAAGAGGATGAAGATGATAAATCGAGCCACCTAAACGATGTGAAACACAGAAAATAGAATATATTCAATTATATTTCTCTATAAAATGGTAATTATTTCGAGAAAGAGACCTGTGTTAAAGAGTTGCAAACGCGGACGCATCGTGAAATAAAATGTTTCGCGAAATTCGCACGCAAACCGTGAGTCTCTGGCGAACAATATATAATTATCATTCAGATTATATTCGCAATAAGTAGCCGTGTTGCTTTGTGCCGTGCTACGAATACGATCAGAGTCTACACAAATAAATCGCACGCATATTTGCGTACAGTAGCATGACGTAATGCCGCAAAATCGCACGTACCGGTATATTGGAATTTGTTTATTCTTCTTGTTAGCTCAAGAGAAAGACGTAGCGACATCGCATTGCGAGAAGCAGTCTCACTGCGTAACTTAACCTTCTTAAGGACACGTTTGTTTGGTGCATTAGCGAGACTTGCTCGCTAATTTGACTTTTTCGAAACGTTCTTATTGTTTCGTTAAATTGTATTATGTTATACGAAACTCAAGTAACATATTAAAAAATTCAGTTGAATAAAAATTAATTAATGATTATCAATAATAAGGATTCTAATCTTACATGTAGTTACTACAAGAGAGAGAGAAAGAGAGAGAATATGTGGTTAGCGTATAAATTCCCCAAGTCTCCACGTACAAATAATTCACCTTGCTCGATCGGATGAGATCACTCGATCAAACGAAATCATTCAACCGTTATCACTATTATCACAGTTGGCTGTAATCACATCACCGTAGAGAAGTAAGGAACTCCAGATTTCAGCGATGAACACCGCGTAACGGCACGCTATTTTTACAGAGCACTTCGACGACCACACAATTTTCCGATACTCCTTCGTTGAGAACGTACCACAACGCAGCGGGTCTCACATTATCGTCTCTCGGCGATAAAGAATTCGGGCGTAATTCCTGATTTTGCCGAGTATCTCAACACGGAGCGCGCGGAGTGCGTGTGCTGAGAACCAAAAAGAGGAAAAAAACTGCTAGGATTGCGGCGCGATCTAGCGTGGCACGATGCACGCACTCGTGACACACGGTGACGCACACGCAAGGCGTCACTGATGTGAGATGCGTGCGCGCGTTCCTTTCGTTCGGTTCCGGCTCGACTCGACTCGACTCGACTCGACGCGACTCGCCTCGGTTCGGCTCGGTTGTCCCACCGCACGCCAGCGCCACTCCGTTCGGTTGGCGAGACGCGGTACGAAAAGTGGCTCGAAGCCTCGAACGAGGAGCGCGCGTGACGACGGCGACCGGACTTGTACGAGTGTGCTATGCTTGGTGACGCGCGGACGACCGGCGAAAGCGAGTCGCAGCCGGCTTTCGTGACTCATGAGCCGACCAGCTAGCCAGCCGGTCCGTTCGGAGCGTCTATTATCGTAGGACGAACTCGAGGTACAAGTGCCGATAACAGTGCCGTTCGCTCCATCGACGACGCCCTTGTCAGACTGTTTAATAGTAAATTTAATCACAAGGTCTTTAATTATATAACAATGATATATCAAAAGGAAACAATATTAATAAGCAATATGAGTATTTTTGTGGATCGTATTCCTTAAAATAAAAAATTATAGTAACTATGTAATAAATTAAAACAATCTTGCTTACATTTTCCAATTACAGTGGAGTCTCGATAATCCGAGTTGGGACCGCCTCGGATTATCAAAAAACTCGGATTATCGGAATGACGTTAGGAAATGAATGAAATTTTGAAATAAAATCACGCTAAAATATATACATTAAAATTTTATGTATTAAATTAATTAAATGTTTGATAATTTTAGACAAAATCTTTAGATATATAAAAAAAAGCTCGGATTATTGGAAACTCGGAGCTCGGATTACCGAGACTCCACTGTATAGAGAAAAAATAGATTTTCAAGCTATGTGTACGTTATTTTGTATCTTGCGACACATATGTATACTTTAGTATGATATATGCTTATTGTTCTATTTGACATTTTCTCAGAAGATTCGATATAGAATAAAAATAAATATGTTAAAATAATTTAAAATTATGCCCTTGTTATGCTGTTGACATAATTTCGAATTTTCTAGGTTTCAAATAATTAATCCTATATATACCACTTTAATTGAATATCCAAATAATTATCTAATTTGTTATAAATCGGATTCTGGATTTAGCAGTACAAATTTACAATAGAAAATGACTCATCACAAGAGAATCGTGTATTTGCTTTGCAGCACTATTTGTGCTGCAAATTCATATGTGTAAAAAATACATATAAAGAAACAAAAAAAATTCAGCCAAGCACTACATTCGCACTCTTTCTCTCGTATGTGATTTTTTTCAGTGCAGAAACTGATCACCTTACGCGGATTTTCTGTGATTTTCTCAATCAATTCACAGCTCGTTGTATCCGCGCAACACTCGTAAATTGCAAAAAATTGTACATCGCGACAGATAAAAATTGAGAATGAATGAAATGAAGGAAAACACGTGGATCACGCTTCGCGATTGAAATCGCTCACCGCGAGCGAGCCCCCTGTGTCCGATCCACAATCGGTGACTTCGGGTCCGGTGTCTAGCGGAAGACTGATCGCTAAGAGCTGGAAATTCTCCGCTCGCGTTATCGAGGAGTTGTGCCGCGCGCGCGATCACGACCTTCGTGCTCTCTACCGGGATCGATCGATCGGAACGGGAGCCGATCGCGGAACGAATTACTGATCCAAGCGATCCGCGAATATGAGGTAAAAGGATAATTGCGACATGATACCCGTGTTTCACGTTACTTTATCGTTGCGCTCCGTTGTGTTCTCAGTCAATCTTAATGGTTCTTCGATTCTTTCGTTTTCAAATCTATACAAACTATTATACGAAATGTATAATAGTTCGAAGAAAGTTACGCTAGAACTCTTGAAATGGAAATTCGAGAATTTTTTGGTAAGAGACTGAGATAGTTCAAAGAGGTAAATTTATGAAAAAATATTGCCTTTAATTATAAAAGGATATATTAAAAGGGGAGATTGAATTTAAAAGATTTTTTTATTCATTTAATTGTTTCGGACTCTGCAAAAATTTTTAGTAAGTTTATAATTAGTAGTTTAGTAGTTTTGACTAAATTTGACGAAGTGAGATATAAATGAATGCGAGAGGAATTACTTTTAGATACAGAAACTGTTGAAACTGTTGCAAGGAACGTGTGAACGTTCTTTGGCACCGATAGATTTCTTTGTAACTTACCGTTACTTTTAGAAAAAAAGTAACGTTTGTTCTTTTCAACTTTTCAACTCTATAATCAACGATTCGATTTCTTGGAACAGCTCAAAGATTGAATAATAACTTGATAATTTTGAAAATAATACTTGTGTAAATTGACTGATAAAATATAGAAATGTGAAATCTAAAAAAGAGACTATTCATTTTTCCTGATTCGGACAAATTTTATTTTTTTCTTCAACGAATAAATAACATGAAACTGATTTAAGAGCATCTTCAGTGAATGATCTTCAATCGTGAATATATTTCGTAATTATAATTTAAATGAAATTGATTATATAAAGAATCAAAGAATTTGTTAATGAAATCAAAAATTAACGCGCACAAATTCATTCAATATAATATATCGAACATAATAAAGATGCCAAAGCAACAAAAAGCAACATCTGCTGATAAAAAGTTGCGAACCAAATTTTAATTACCGGTGAGAGTTATTTAACATTTACTACTTGTGTAAATTTTTGTCGCAAAACAGTATCGCTTAATGTCGCTCAAACATTCTATCATATTTGTCGAGCATACCATAAAATCGAGGAACTAAATTTCGGTCCAACAGATCAGCCACGTGTATCTTTTCCTTCGGGCAGTAATTTCGCGGATAAATATTGCAATAAGATTGTCGGCAGTCTGGAAACTCGATTCGCTGAACTGTTGAAAAGATAGGAACGGTGGGAGCGTACGATTACAAGAATTATCGGTTACGAGAATTATCCCTATTTTTTATTGCTCTTTCCGCTATAATGGACCACGCTGGATACACGCTGATTAGCTCTTGGAGTGCATTCCTCCCGTCTCGGCGAAAATTAAAAACGTAACTAACGTTCGCAATCTGAAGATAATTTTCTATAAACAATCGCTAGAGATCTACATTTTGTTACTTTTTGAATTTTTTATTACTTTTTCATTATTATACATGAGCGTTCTAAAGTCGTCGATAGATAAATGAGTGTGTGTGTAGCCTAGAATTGAACGAGTCTATAATTTGCTTTAGATCTATTTTATACACAATTCATAATTTTCAATTTATTTTGAATACTGCGTTCAATTGTGAGAATTGGTCATTCTCATCTCATCATTAGCAAATTGGGAAATTTGAATCAAGTCGCGAGTTCTTACTTTTGCGTTTTTATCGAGATTACCGTGACTAAAGTTGAAATAATTGGAGCACGAAGCTTATATTTTTTCAACCGTTGATATTTAAAAAACGCAGAAAAACCAGCACAATTTTCTCTCGAATAATTATCCTTCAGCGAAGTATTTTAGAGGTATGGTCGCGTTACGTTTACGAGCAAAACGTACATACGTGTGCTGCCACAAGATAAAAAATAAAAGTATAAAAATAAGATAAGAGATA
The DNA here is from genome assembly GCA_901521435.1 of Crematogaster levior. Taxonomy (NCBI): domain Eukaryota; kingdom Metazoa; phylum Arthropoda; class Insecta; order Hymenoptera; family Formicidae; genus Crematogaster; species Crematogaster levior. The sequence goes on along the minus strand of CABEGB010000698.1, from coordinate 351,014 downwards.
AGAATGGAAGTGTTTAGATATAGATATACATACTGAACAAGTTCTTCGCAACTAAATTTATTTTCGCTACTGATTGAGTTAAACTCGATCCCTGCACTAATGATTCGCTCGGTGAACTGCAGGCGAAGCGTTAACATCGCCGGACCTCTCATTTCTGCAATCTCCGAGATCAGTCTATAGAACCGAGGGAAATCTAGTAACTACATGCCACAAGTACCAAGCAACAGCGTCGAGTAATATGGAGGTATAGACGTAAACTTGATCTAAACGATAAGTCATTTACTTTAAAAATGACGTAAGTTTGTAAAATAAATTAAATCAGATATGTTTAATCAACAAGGTGATTTATGAATTTATCACATTTCGCTCGCTAACATCGACTTTTTTAATTTAATATTTTACGAATAATTTTATAGTATTATTCTAGGTATCTTTAGGAAGTATCATGAAAGCAAAGTATAAGAGATCGTAAATTCGAATCGAGATGATTTCTGTAATTTCATTAGGTCCTTACGTGGCTGAAAGTTATATCAGTAATTAAATTTTCGATAAATGGATTTTTTTGTCAGCAAGCGGTTCATCGCAGAATTACATGATGATATTATTTAGAATCAGCTGACTCTTGAATCGTGAGAACAATTATTTCGCGTGAGATCTTCGATTAGTGCTGCCTCCTTTCTAACTTCCGTTGCGCTCAGCATACGGCAAACGAGTTTTGCGTTCCGGTGCGCCTAAAGGATTTCACGCAGCACGATTATCTCCATCTGAAGCCGGGTTTCAAATCTGTTCGTTGAGTGAATCACAGGGAAGAAGAAGAAAAAGAAAATGCTTTGAATAAATATATACGACATCAAAAACTTTAACGAATAAAAACAGTAAAAAATTCTACAAAGTATACAAATATTAGAAAGCCAATAAAAAATTAAACAAAACTAAACAAGAATATAAAAATTTTAATTGTGCAATTTGAAACTATCTGTCAAAATAATTACGTAAAATTTTGTTGTAATAGTAGAATAATTATAACATTTTTTATGTAATAATTCAAAGATTTTAATTTCGACAAACAGGACTAATTTCTGAAAAAATTTTATTGATACCCACGACAGCTTCTTACGAAAAAATTTATCGATCGCTCGTACTTTTTTATCCAAATAGAATGCTAATAGACACCTGGTAGTTTACCTTGCAGCAATACCGCCTGTCTACAGATGGCAGCACTATATTAAATAATGAATATCATATGTCACCAAAAGCATGTAATGAATTAAAAATGCATATAGATAATTATATCATATAACACGAGTCATCTTATCTCGTTATGTAATTCGATTAATTACTCGACACATATGTTTTCTTATAGCTTTAAACCATGAATACTAATAATAATTAAAATTTTAATTTTAATTAGTGAGATATTGATATCAATGTAAAACGCCACATTTTAAACTTCTAAAGATGAAAATATTTGCAATACAGCAGTATATCAGTAAATTTTCAAGTGTAGTGCAAGTGTTTGTAAAGCATTTGCAAACAATAGACTTTTGTCTTTTCGAAAATACTAGATGATGAATGAGGTATAAAAGAAACGACATGGTAAACTAAAAGTTTCCCGTGAGACACTTGTTATTACTTTCTTTTCACGCGATGAAAATTATACTCGTGCAGATGTTTTCGATAAGCGATTTATTGTGAATTTCTCGCGAAAGTATAACTTAAACTTAATTACATAAGCTGTAAATACATTTGTTTTTTCTCGTACAACCTCGCAGACATGGGATAGAAAAAGTGCAAAGGGATAATCGAATTTATATTCTCGTTTTTGTATCTTATTAACAATCGCGTTTCGAAGAAAACCTGGGAGCTTCGAAAGCGCATTAATCAACTTCGAGATGCTCGTGTTAACTTTCGCTTTAAGAAATTTTTTCCAGAAAAAAGAAAAAACGTTAACATTGTATAACTTTCAATATAAAAAAGAGACAAAAGCACCAGTGTATAACTGCATTTTAAAAATCATACATTCATATAAATCATCAATATATAATAGATTTACCTCTTTCATTCTCACAAAGATATAATTTAAAATACAGAAATGTATAATAGTTAGATACGAAGTAAAAAATATTTCTGAACACCGCTCGAATTATTTCGGTTGCGTAACAAAGAATTGTCGACATCAGAGGTCGGTGAATCATATTAAACAGAACAGTACTACTACTTACTTTATAGACAGAGATTAATACGGACATTTCTGCGGAAACGGTCGATAATTAAGGATTCTTTTACGGATTTTTGCATCTGAACACATAGTCATGAGACAATGGCGAAAGTTGTATCGACTGTGAGCACGTGATTAGATCTGCTAGGCCCTTAGAAAGCAGATTTTCCTTTATGCGAGGAGGGGGTTGAAGCGGTGCTTACGGAACTTATGAATATAACATGCTGAAACATGTTACAACGACCGCATTACATCATGACCTCTTTTGTCACGTGATCAAGCACGGCTGCGAGTATGCGACGAATCACGAGGTTGATGATCGTACGATGAACTTTTCGGCTGTTTATTTCCTTTGCATAATACACGTGACTTTACATGAATTTTATAAATGATAACAAAAACAAGTATATAAATAAGGATAAAAATAATAAAGACAATATATAATAACATTAATGTTTGGTACTGCTAGTTACAAATTTGTTGTGAAGTGATATAATTTTAAAATTAGAATTTAAACGATATATAAATATTAAAATGTTTTACCAATTTTCATTTTCTTGTTTTTTGGATAAAACTCTAACGGAGACGAAGTATCCATGCATTATCGGCTAGTTTGTTACAAAGACCGAAAATAGCTTATCGATCGATATCGAGCCGAGAACATCTTTGCGACGTGAAAGAAGTCGTCTCCCAAAGACTCTTCGGATTATCCATCGACTCTTATAGCTACGCTTATTAGAGACTGACTTCTTGAAGCGAGAAAATTTCACGCGAAGGCGCGGTTTCGCGACCCACGCACAGAGGATGCAGCTTTCCCACACGTTAGACACGATTAGCGTTGGCATTGTTAATAACGGGCGGTAGAAAAGCCCAGGGAGCGCTAAAAGGATCTCTCGAGCACGTTGCGTGCTACATAGAGCGAACTCGTTTTTTCGAACGAGTCCGAAGAGAAGCGTCACGCACGACATATTTGCATGCACGTGGCAGTGGTACGCTCCTACTTGCATATACGTATATAGATACACGAGTTAGAATCGTGCTAGCTCAATAGAAGAGTTAGGTTCACGCAATAAGAGCGTGAAACTCAAAACTTTCATTATTCAAGATGTATGATCGCTACTTAACTCATAAATACATTTACAACTCATAAATGTATTTATGATGTTAACCTATTCGTTTAGCTAAACATAAATTTTGACCTGTATTCCTGTTATAAAATAATTTACTTTCAAGCTTTCAAATTCATCTTCTTGAAATGATCTATATATATTTCTATATATATCTATATATTTTTTCTACGGAACGCATATTTATTGCCATTCCAAAAATGGTTCATGGCATGTATTAGAAATCCTGAAAGATTGCACGATTCACAGGAATGACTGCCTTATACTCATATTACGTATACATGTATATTGCAAGAAATTGGAAAATATTAATTCCTCGAGTTCGAAAAAAATTGTAATCTCGAAATATAAATATAAATTTAAATTTTGAAGTGTTTTTGCAATGAATTTATAAGGATTTTATTGCCAGCTTGGGGAATCGATTTTCTCTGGTGAGCATTCTCTCTCTCCATTTTAGAAAAATGTGCTGTAAGCAATCTTTGCTGCTATCGACTCGCACTTTCTTCTCCTTGTTACTAGTATCCTTTGACATTAAAGCCTTATCCTTGATTTCTTCGGATCATGTATCACAATCGAAGGATTTATCGTTCGAAATGCTACAGTGTCTATCAAAAACAATCAAAACAATTTTTCTTCGTTTATACTGAAACGGCAAACAATAGAGAGACGAAGATAAAAATTCTTACTTGAAGAAATATACGAATGTTATTGACGACACAATTATTTTCGTTGCAGTCGCAACTTCAGGCTCGATAACTATTTGGCATAATAATTGACATTGCATCACCATCCAAACAATTATCCGTCGATGCAAACAGCTGCAACGTAAATGACATAATTAATGTCAAGTTCAAATATTCAGCTAATAAGCGCGATACAAATTGTTTCCAAGTTATCAGCCAAATCAAGAATGACATATAGTGTTTCTAAATAATTATTCAATATACGTGTAAAAAGAAAAATAAAGTCCTCAACGATATATACTGTGACGAAAATACTGACGAAATGCATGAGTGGTATTGAAAAGAAATACGATGCTATTTTTATTTTGCGCGTAGTCTTTTTTAAGAATGTCCTGGTTTCAAGATCTCCCAAGCTTCTCCAATGCTTATGCTTTAAAGAAGCGAATAATACAGTGTTATATTTTAGAAGCTGGAAAACTAGATTATATTTTCTACAAGCTGTATATACACATACAAGTTTATAGTGCGATACGTTAGTAAAACAATAATATATCTGCTAGTTCGCAGCTTAATTATACTGTTGATAATATAAGCGAATGCTACAGTAATGTAGCTGTATCATACTGCAACAAAAGTTATTTATTTGCGACTGATAGCGCGCTCATCAGTCGCATTTGTTTGAAAAAGTTTAAGAAAATTTAAAAAGGAAACACCTCGTTAAACACTCGTATATGCATCTACGTATTTTTTTCACATGTCAGGATTAATTATGCAGACATACTGCAGCGCATAATCGGCGTCGGCGAATAAAAAAATTTCCATTCAGACATCGCCTTAACAGCTGCTTAACGATGCATCGCGCAATGCGTTTGCTACGCAAACATCGAGATGCTTTTATCTGCGTTTATGACTTTACAAATCCGTGTGACGACACGTGGCGAACGTTGCGGATGGTGAACCAAAAATAGTTTACAATTTTATGAAATCAGACGTTTTTGATATTGAAGTCTCGCGTTCGAAAAACGTCAATGGCTTTATCTTTTCATTGTGCGATGAACTGTGACAATAAATTCAATATATCTTAAGACATAACAGAATGACTAACCTCTCTTAAGCTAGCAGGACCAAATCAGCAGAATCGAATCGGACCAAGCAGATTATTTAGTATCCATTTTGTACTAATTTGTACCGTTAATAATAATTTTGTACCCCGTGCCATTAAAAAAAAAACCATGGCGCTGCTACCTTAATATTAAGCTAGCAGGACCACAATAAAAAAAAAGAAAAAAAGAAAATTAAGGACAGATATGGAATCGGCATAATTTGTACTAATTTGTACCACTCGAAAAAAACAAATATATTCACCCCCTCTGCTTCAAACAACCCCTAATTGAATTCGAACTTATTAAGTTCAAGAGCAAAGTACTCTTCTCTGTCAGCAGAATCAATTGCTACTTATACAATCGACGCGAAGTAATTTGTACTATCAAAATATAAAGTTTCAGATTTTGTACCCCCGCCGATCCTTCGAAAACCACCCCCGACTCCTATCGGTCTCAAGAGTAAAGTACTCTTTCCAGTCAGCAGAATCAATCGCTACTTATACAATCGACGCGAAGTAATTTGTACTATTAAAATATAAAGTTTCAGATTTTGTACCCCCGCTGATCCTTCGAAAACTACCCCCGACTCCTATCGGTCTCAAGAGTAAAGTACTCTTTCCAGTCAGCAGAATCAATCACTACTTATACAATCGACGCGAAGTAATTTGTACTATCAAAATATAAAGTTTCAGATTTTGTACCCCCGCCGATCCTTCGAAAACTACCCACTTAGGGGTTGTTTGAAGCAGAGGGGGTGAATATATTTGTTTTTTTCGAGTGGTACAAATTAGTACAAATTATGCCGATTCCATATCTGTCCTTAATTTTCTTTTTTTCTTTTTTTTTATTGTGGTCCTGCTAGCTTAATATTAAGGTAGCAGCGCCATGGTTTTTTTTTTAATGGCACGGGGTACAAAATTATTATTAACGGTACAAATTAGTACAAAATGGGTACTAAATAATCTGCTTGGTCCGATTCGATTCTGCTGATTTGGTGAGCAAGCTCCTCCTCAACCTTCTCCTGCTAGCTTAAGAGAGGTGAATGACTATGATACACAATATAACAATAGTAATACACGCAAGTGCTCAATAGTGAAAAAAAGAATAAAAGCAGGAAATTAATCCTGATTTAATCTATCATCTCCATTAATTGTTATTGATTTTGATTAATGATATATTAATCAATAATCGCGATGTAATAATCGAACAATAATCGATAACAATATTACTGAGTATATGAATCACCAGAGAGAATATCTCATACGAGGATCGATTTATGGGGAAACAAATTCGACAATGTCACGATTGTGATCAGTCGATTGTTGAGAACCACAAGAATCCGTCTACGTTTACTCAGCGCAATAAATCTTGCCATCACAAACAGGCCTGCATCGAAAATCCATGCGAAGTCGATTCGAATCCCAAATTTTGAAAGCGGAAAGGTTCGTTACGCGCGTTAGCGCATGTAATGCAATAACGGATTTATCGATCATAAATATCGATCAATCGTTTCACATGTTACGAGAAGGTCACGCGTGCACCAATTTCAACCTATTTTCAACAGCGCAAGAGTTCGCTATGTCGAACATGTGTAGAACGCATGCGTTACAAATTATTTCGCCTCATCACACCGTGATTGACCAATGATTTTTCATCGAGCACTTCTCATCCAAGAATAAATGAATTTTTTTTACTCCACTTTTTATCGTTCCAACATGACAATTTTTTTCGAACTATTCGACTTATTCCTTCTTTCTCTGCAACAATTTTACATAGTTCTTATATGTAGTAATGATATTATATATCTTGAGAATCTCACAAAATTGTTTTTTATCGTTTTTTTATTTAGAATTAGAAAAGAGATCAGATGTGCTATAACATAACTTTATAATTTAATTCTTAATGCTGCACTTGTAATGCTGCAGAAATTAGATAGACATTTTTTGTAAAATGCAAGAAATTGATTTATCTTATATACTAAACCATTAAAAATTATTAGAACTGGAAATGTATATGTGTGTGAGAATGATATGTGTGTGTGTGTGTGTAAACTTTGTATGAAATGTTTAAATACAGAACTACATGAGTATTCTTTTAAAATAACTAGAATTATTTAGAATTAATCAGCATCTCGTTTTCATTCCCATAAAAACAATTTCTTTAAACAAAATTCAAATTAAAAATTCAATTAAAACTAAAAAACAATATATTTATCAAAACTCTTTCTAGAACTCAAGCATTTTTGTGCTTTAATGATCAAAACTATTTGTCTAACCTATATAGAAAACTATAGAACTATTAAACTAGAAACTTGCAAATAAAGTTAGAACTTTCATTTATAAATTTTCATAAAATAATCTGTCAACTTCATACACGACACTTGAAGGAAATAATTAAAGCAAAATTCTAAATTTTTCAATATCAAATATAATAACTTCGTTTTTTGTAGTTTTCGCCATTCTTTAAAAGAAGAATGTCGAAGTACATAGTTAACTACGGTTTTATAATTAGTTTTTTATTTTAATTTTTTTGAAAAATTAAAACAATTATCTTAAAAAAATAATTATTCAAAAGATATATAAAAATAATTATTCAAATGTCAAATTATGCCACAAAAATCATTTTGAGTCAATCCAATATTGCTATAAGTAATATTATAACGTGTCGTTGAATATTTGACACATATCGTTCCACTAATAAGAAAGAACCTAATATATAGATATAAAATAGAACCTAATATATTTATCAATCTCTTTGATAACATAAATTAGGTTTTTTAAGTCACAATCTTTTAGCGTCGAGAGCAAAAAAGACATGCTATCATGTACCGATGTCTTTCGGTTTAAAACTCTAATATTTGCGTTCATGGTATTTATGGAAGATTTTCCACGTGACAGTTATAACGATCAAGATAATGAATTGTCATTAAAACGTCACGATCATGAAAATTGTTGAACTGCTGACAACATATTTATTATCATTCTTTTTTTCAGAAAAAGTTACAATCAAAAAAGTGTATCATTCAAATGCAATGGAAATTTTGTAAAAACTTTACTTTGTTTTCCATATTTTTATATATGGGAAACATTATATTTTATTATATTTATATTTTTTTTGTTTTGCAATATTATTGATCGCTTGTGCGTATGCACGCTACGAAAGAAGAGGGAGCTATTCTTGGCTTGCAAGTTATTTTTTGCTGATATTTTTCGTAACGTTAAGATAAGAGAAGCAGTAAATTGTCAGACAGTCGGCACGACTATTTGAGCATAAAGCTCATTAAGACGAGTAGATGCATTGAATTAAAATTGGGAAATTATATTAATTAAATTTCTGTTAAACAACAAATTCGTACTTACACATGAATTAACTTTATCACCATGTTTACAAAATAGTTTATGGGAAAAATCTTATCTTTCGAAGTTTTTGCTGTTTTTATTAATATACATATATTTATATAAGCAAAATATTTATAAATCATTATCAACATTTACTGTATTTAGGACTCGACTTTTAATAATGACGCAAATTATTTTTATTACATCATTTATGGAGGTGATTAAATAAATTGATGTATCTTTAGGTTGCACACTAAGATTCATAAAAAGATTTATAAAAACATATTTTTGATATAATAATTTAAATTTGATATAATATAATCTCAATAGTATATACACACATAATTGCAAATTAAGAGATTAAAATTTGCGATCAAAATGATTAGAAATTTTATAAGATTTTATTTACAAGATTTATTGTTTCATAAACTAAGATCATAATGTGTGTGTATGTATGGGTAAACGTTATGTAACATTAGCAGCATTATCATTATTATCGTCGTAAACCAGATTCGACCGTTTTTTAAAACTTGGAATCCGTCCTGACGCAATAAGAAATGTCATGTGATATGAAATTTCAATCGATTAATCATCCTACTCGCATATCACGCGCGCAAATAAACATTAACAGGCGTGGTATTTTCCATTACATAAGGAAAGTATTCTCATAGATATGATAAAGAAATTACAATTAAATTATTTCATAAAATCTATAAAAATTAACAACACATATGTACATATATTATATATGTATATGTGTTGTTAATTCTTATAGATTTTATAAAATAATTATATATATGTGTGGGTGTGTGTGTGTGTGTGTGTGTGTGTAACACACATTAAGTTAAACGTTTCTTTCGCATCAAATGCATTATTAAGTAATATAAGAATAAAGAAACATAATATAAATATGGAATATTTTATTCTCAATAAATATTTATCTAATTATATAATAATGTTTTAGTGTATTAATAATATTTTAACAGAAAACATCTCTGTATTCAATAATCCGAATGTTCACAATTCTATCATTGCTACGACATACTGTTCATATAATGCGACGTTTACGACGTTCTCTTATTTTTATTGCCAATTTATTTTTATAACTTTGCAAAAATAACTTTAATCGACATAAAATAATGCAAGCGCGGAAATTATGTTGGCAAATGAGAGACGTCAAATTTGTTTCTGCAAATTTTAGGCTCAAATGTCTGATGATACACTCATGTGTTTCCTATTTTTTTTATGTATTTGGAAACCGGAAACATGTGATCATTAACGATATTACGAATATTATTTTGAAAAGTTTTCTATTGAAGTTCTTCGTTAAAAATATACGGAAAACTGGCAGTAAATAATGATTTCGCAAAATACGTACCGCCGTATTGTTACGTGCTCATTAAAGTTTAATCTGTTGAACAAATGAAAAGATTTGAATGTCACGTGTAAATCTAGAATGTGTTATCTACAAAAAGAATAGATCTATTCTCAACTTTGTGATACGGATGCCAACTAATGCAACGAGAAAACATAAAAGTTCGTCACATGATGTGTAAAGTCAATACGTACACCCACGATCGATATAGGTGTACGTAAGTTATTTTTACAATGACCGCTTCACTTATTGGATCGATAACCTTCAATGACTGACATTATTATTAGAGGCCTTAGGGAATACGATCTAAAAATAAATTCGCGGTGTTCCAAATTTGAACTCTGCATTTTTGCAAAATGGAAACGACAAACTGTCGCCAGAAGTTTTAGCGCACAAACTTAAAATCAAATAATTATTAAATATATGGAAGAAACATTTTATTTCGCCTTTTGTCGTTACTGGTTGGATGGAAATGTTTTCCTACTACATATCCCATCAATGTGAGACAATTATCTGCACTGCGTCGATCATTATATTTTTATTTAACAACTAAATATTCGAAATAATTCGTAACGTATTTACACGCACAGGGTATGTGTTAGAGCTTGAATTGTTTGATAGGTGTGGCCTTGATGAAACTCCCATCCAAACGTTCATACGAATCCGACTCAGGCGTATGATCTCCTCAACTATCACGGAAGTGAATCGTTTGAATACTCTCTGACTCGTCGTCGGCAAGAGTCAATTTTGCATGAGGCATACGAGCATTCGCGTTTGCGCGAGTAATTTGCTGTGAAAGAAATGCAAATGCTTCGTAATATGTGGTGAAGTTATTGCGGAGAAATTATTGTTTCGTAATTATATGTTAATCTCGCGTTAACCACTTTTATTGCCAAATATGATAAACAAGTTTGTCGGACGACATCGACAACGTTTCTTCATCATCAATGAAAATCCTTTCAATTCGTATACAAAGCATCCTATACGTTAAAATTATATACATAACTTATAATGATGATATGTCCCCCCCCCCCCCCCCATCAAGATGTGTCTGATTATATTTTTAACATTTTATACATCTACAACATTTTGTACATCGTTTTCGCATTATACTAAAATAGTGAACATACTGTACGATATGAGCTACAATCACTTTTTGTTTGTCATTTCATGAATAAATCGCTATGTAAATTTAATGGTTGAAGCTGAAAAGTTCCTGATTTTATAATAAAAAGATGACTTGCGAGATTCTTCCCAACTTGTCACAAAAGTCGTTTTCTTATTCATAAACTCAAATGCCTGTGTAACGAGAAGTTCTCCACGAGAGCTGAAATCGATTTTAGTAAAGCTTGTTTTTTTATATTCAAACATAAATTATCGCGAGTAACGTGCGAAGGCAAAAATAACGAATAGTTAAAAATACGAAAATGTTTGAAGTATGCTTACTCATGCTTATTCATTCTTGTTTGCAAATATACCAAATTCTTTATGCAAATAGTAGATTCGTACGAATTGATATAATTTAATACGCATTAATTATTTCATCTCTGTCAATATAAAAAAAAATTTCGCGACATCAGTATCTCTCAATGTTATGATTCGTCCACAATCTAGCGGAAAACAACAGACGTTCGTTTTGTCGCGACGAAACTTTATTTTCATCTTTTTAGAAGCAGACGATGTGTTAAATGTGTAACATACGAGTCACGTCTCTCTCGATACTGTTCAAAATGAAAGGAAAACAAGAGTTGGCTACCTGATAGCGAGCCATATTTTCTGTATCCATATATTCTGAAAATAGTTAAGTCTCGGCACGCCACGTAAAGGAAGCTGAGCATAGGGTCTCAGTTTATCTCGCACGGGATTACTATAAGTATGGGGTGTCTAAACGTTGTAAACATAATAAAAAGAAAAATTCATTTTTCTAAAGCAAAATCAGAATATAAAATACTGATGAAATTATGATAAAAATGATAAAAAACGCGCGCACATTTCTTTTCTTTCAGAAAAAAAAAACTGACAATAAGATTCATTAAAATAAAATAAAATAAATTTAAGTTAAGAATGTGTTGTAAGCGAAATACGAAAAATTTAATCATTTTTTATATCACAGGATGTTATTTTTTTCCTTTTACTAAAATAGTAGTAAAAATGTTATCGTGATAATACATTGAGAAGTAAATATTTTTAATAAATTTCGTCAAGAAAAAATTGATTCAAAATTAGTAAAAAAATCTGAATAGTAGTAAAAGTAGTAAAACTGGTGATAGTTCTATGACATTGTATCTCTCTTGTATCTATACCTCTCAAATGTTTGTTAGCTATGCTAGCGTATATGCAATAATATAATAGAATTTATAATGCAAATGACTATTCAGACACTCTGTATTTAATTAACAAATTTCAGTGGATGCCATAGGAGATAGCTTACAAATTTACAAGGAATGTGTATCGCTTCTACGTGTGGATAATGAGAAATTGCACGTAATAGAATCTCAAAGTCCTTCGTACATATACGGAATGAGTGCAAATTTCAGTCTGACCTTTTAGAGTGACACTCTGAGTACTTAAAGGTTTGCGGAAAAAGCAAGAATGAAATTATAATATTGTATATATTCGCCGTGAGATAAGAATTTTTAGAGCAGATAATCAAACATTGTTAACTTCAGTTCTAATTTTGTATAATTATAATGACACTGTACAATATTGAATAACCCTCAAACTACTATTTTGATTCTCTCTAATACAATTTATTATTAATATTCTGTATGTCCAATTTTTTAAGTAAAAAAATCGTCAATATTTGAAACTCTACTTATGCTCGAAAGCAACAAAATTGCAAGAAATAATTAAAATTAAAATTATTACTAAGATAAACTAATATAAAAACCATTGATAATAAGGTTTAAAAATATCGTAATTGAAATTCTCGTAGTAAAATCCATAATATTCAGATTTGGCATTAAAAGAAATTCCTAAACAAATTATACACTAAAAGAATTGGAGGTTTGTGAATTTCACAGCAACCGCTGTAGATCGCGTCAAGAAAATTCGAATCTTAACTGATACTTGTCTCGACAAATAAACCAGTCAGGTGCAAACTGCAATCTTCGCCTTCGCAACCATACCAACATAGGCTTGTGCACCTGTGCAGGCTGCGAAGGTGCGTTGCAGCTTGCGTGCATGATACACGTATGCTATATTGGTGTCATATGTACACACACAAGGAATGACGGTGAAAGGAAACCAGCCAGCGAAAACGCAAACGTTACGCGGTTGACAGACGCGCAGCTTGGTTCGATTACTTCTCGCAGGTTTTTCTTCATCCGTCCGTCGCGAAGGCGGAGCTTGTAGCTTTCGTAATATTGGAAAGTACTCGGCATATTGTCCCTTGAGACTGAGATACGATTAATAACGTGAAATTTCCGGTGTACTCGCCACAACTTCAACGACCCACGAGGAATGCAGCGGACGAAGCGAAGAACTTTTGTATTCAAGAATAGTGAAAAAGAAAATTGTATTTCTACGAATATTAAGATTTATATTTTAATAAAATACAAGATTGATTTTTTAATAATTATTTTTTAATAATTATTTTTCAATGCAGAAATAAGTTGAGAACTTTATGTGTTACGATCACGTGTACTAATCAAATTGCACGTTTTAAAATAAATAATTTTAAAAGAAATTGTTTTTCATTTGCGTGCAATTTGATTAGTACACGTGATCGTAACACATAAAGTTCTCAACTTAAAATTAAAAATTGTTTAATCATCATCTTTTAGAACTGTCCGAATTATCAATTTTATCTGTAATCATTATCATTGTTTTTACACCACTATGTATATTATATATACATTAAGAATTATTATAAATATTCGAAAATTACATTCATTTCACGTTTTTGCAGTTAACTGCGCAGTAATAATCAGATTTTGCATTATTCTTTTAAGAAGGAAATGACTTCGAAGAAATTCTGACTTTCCTCTTAACGAATGCATATTTGAGAAAAAGAGGAAATTATACGGGATAACTTAATTAAGACTTGGACTAAATAAATTGATTGAAGTGACTATCGGAAGAAACGTACAAAAACGATAAGTATATAGAAAATTACTTAACAATAATCATGCTTGAAAAAAAAGAAGAATAATAAGTGTTGTATCTCTCATTATACTTTAGTTTAAATATCTGTACACTTTTGAGAATCGTATGTGTATTTTATATAAATTCAACTCCATATTTTGTTTAAATTTAATACCTTACAAAATATAATTTACGTAATTATGTAATTATTTTCATGAATTGATACGATTAATTGATAATGCTGTTCGACTTTCGAATTAAAATTTTACCTACAATATATGTCGTTTTGTAAGAAATAAATCCGAATAAGTTAACAATCATAGTGTTCTCTATAGTACAAACTCACAATAATGAAATTATTCTTCCTAGAACCGAGAAAATTTCCGAGAAAACTTTGATGATCTCACTCTCAAGATTGATGTGTGATCGTATATTATACGTTTAATAACGGTTTCCTCAAAATAAATTCAGTTTTTTCATCACGTTTCTTCATTTACACAATATTAAAATTAATTGGAGCGTAATCATAAATAATAGAAATAATAATTAGCAAAAATTTGTTGAGATAAGAAAATTCTGTAGAGTCAACTGTTTTGTTTTATTAGTCGAGTGATGACAACATTTCCATTAATATTAATAGTATTATTTTAAAAGTGTTCGTAACGATTAAGTATTTACAATATAATCTTTACGGAAAACGAGAAGCCATCGCTCTCCCAAGCAAGTATTATCCATCATTCTCTATTCCTAATTATCAGGCTCAATGTCGATTAAGCTTGACACAGACCCTGCGTATTTCATTCGTGTGGCATATTCCGCGCACCTGCTACAAATAAACGACCGATATCATCACCACATTTTTATCCAACTCCTTTACTCGTGTGAGCAGATCAATTCTTTTTTTTTAATGGCTATTATCACCCGCAGATGGCAAACTGGTTCCAGTATTTTTAGCGGACTGCGCACATTTTGACCTCGCGAGAAAATACATAAAATAGATATATATATATATATATATATATATATATATTCGTCAATTAGTTAACTGTTACAACGTTATAATAAATAAATTTTTAGTAAATTCTCGTAATATTATTGTGCAGCTATAAGAGTTGCATATCGCTACAATACGGCGCAGTCAATTACGACGAGGAATTATCGTTTCGCGAGATTGAGGGAAATCACTCGCGGCAGAGAAAGGCTTGGTAGTTCTCAATAGTATTTTCTTACCTGGAGCCTCACGCGCGCCCTGGAGTAGCGTTTAAAGTTGGCGTTCGACGAAGGGGGAGGCACCACGTCATAATCGTTCCTGGATACACGCGTAGACGGCGGAACGATGGGATGGCCGTTGGTGACAGTGGCAGTCATCGTCGAGGCGTTCGTCGAGGGTGTGTCTCGATGACTCTTGGTACGCCGCAATAATCGGCGCACCGTGTTTTTCACCGTCGCGGCGATGTGCGTCCCGCCGCCACCGCCGCTTCCGCGTTCGCCACCCTCGTGATGACGATGATGATGCTGTTGATTCATCATCTTGTTGTAATCTACTACTTTCTTGATCCGCGTCGACGTGGGCACGGGTGCCACCTTGTGGCCACCCGTTTCCATCACGTACATCGTGTCCACGTGCGGAGCAATCCTGTCGGATTTCTTGCCGTATGGCCGCTGCTGAACGATGACGAAGAAGACCGGTCTCTGATCGACCGGAGCGTTCCCTTCTGTCGTGAAATGGAACGTCTGCCGCGAACAGGCTTCACCGTTCGATATTGTGCACTGGAATTCCGATTCCCAAATGCGATTTCACGCTGAAGAACACGAGCTTCTTCCACGAGAAGAAATTTCTCTTTTCTACATACGTAAAGACGATTCTGAGAATATATTTTTCTGCAAAAGAAATTGTACACTCATGGACAGCTCTATCAGATTTCTTACACGATTTTAATATTAGGATATTTTTCGTTCTGGAAATTTATATTCTTTACTTTCGCTGACAAAGAATGTATTTTTTCTCTCTCGAAAAATGCTCTCTTTCCTTTTATTTCTGTAAAAATTCTCACTCCTAATGATGTAATATTTGCTGTAATATCTTTTGGCGATGACTTTGTTTTGTTCTCGTCGTAACCGGCCTGTTACTCTTCGGCTACCGCTGCGCGTAATACGGCTTCGAGGCGCCTTCTCGGAAAGCTAAAATCGTATTATGAATCAGAACGCGTTCCGATCGCAAAGTTTTAAGTTATCTTTGTTGCCACGGCGGAGAAAGTTGGTTCGATCTTTCCTTTCACGATTCCTCTCTGCTTCCCCTGTAACACTTACCACGAGATCTCGGTGCCTCTTGTTTCCTAAGCGACAGGATGTCGAGCGCAGCTGCAGACCATCCAGTAATTTCATGCGCTCTACGTACTTGAGTCGCTTCTACGAAGCGCGCAAAATTCACGCGTTCGAAAGGAGAAAGCGGTATAGTTTGTTTCTAACAAGTCATGATCACCGGGCAATTATCAATTGAAATTAATTTATCGATCTTCGACTTCTTTCTTTTTCAGGAAATTCTTCAGTCTTTTTTCTGTAATGCGAGTTTAGCATCGATACGTCCTTTTAATTTTTCATGCAGTTCTCAACGGTTGTTCAACCCGTTCGCCGTGATAAATCCGGAGTTTCGCGTTGAGCCAAACTTTCCAGTAATCTAGCGGTAGCGTGGCAGAACAAAGTTGCCGCTTGTTAAATTGCGAATTGTTGCACGCGTTGTCTTAACACTTTCAAAATTCAGTAGCGATCGAGCTTTCGTCGTATTTTCCTCGTCGAATTTCAATTATCATTTCTCTCGACCTTCACACTGTCGCTATCTGCGGAAATGGGAGTTCCAGGAGTTTAACAAATTTCCGAGTCAGACGATTGCGACTCGTGACACTTTGGGCAAATCGACCTCGAACGCGAACGTGAGACAGAAGAGTTATCTCGATTGACGATAATGTGGTTACAATCACGGCGATGGTGGCACGACGACGACGACGACGACGACGAGGAAACGTTACGCGGTTTCTTCCTTCAATCGCGACACGGAGCAGCGGTGATTAATTAGATTTGCGCGCGACGCTTTTCCACTGGTGCTACTTCGACGAACGTCACGGCACTTGTCAGCGCGAATTCAGTCCGACGATAAGTTCTACATGAGCGGTGTGCTTCTCGCAGGTGTTGCTGAGGTTTACGTCCCTGGCAGGTGTATAACGTGAATTTCTTTATCGCGAGCCTCAAATATTTAAACGGCTTGCGAACGTCACATGATTTAATTTAGAGGCAATTAGGAAGCTTCAGAGAGCGGAATAAAAACTTCGTTCATATCAGGGGTAATAGAGATAAAAATTAAATATTGAATAAAATGGATTTTTTGTGGTGAGTGTACTACGATACTGAGAAGGAAATCGCGGAAAGAATTGTACTTAAATAGATATTTATTTAGTCAAGATTATTAATTAAATTGCTCATTTTCATACATTAGAGTGTGAAGAGAGAGAGAGAGAGAGAGAATATTTTTCTGAGACTATTTGACTATTTTATTGGTCATCTAAAAATAACACAGTTCTATAATATTAATATTATAATTATAATATTTCAAGGAAAATAGATTTTAATATACTGAACTAAAATAATGTTGAGTCCAACAGCTTTTACTATTTGTAAACATTCCATTACCCAAAGAAAAGTAAAAAATACAGATGCGCACAATGTCTTGTCTCAGGGAATTTAAGTACAAATCATGAATGCACCTGAATGTACTCGTTATCGATCCCGTTCTCTAACGCCGAGACTTAAAAATTCCTCGCGCAGAGAATGAGTAAAATACATTACGGATGCAATTAGTCGAGGGTCACTGCACTCGATGAACCTTCCCGGAAAATCATAGCGAGAATCGCATTAAGGTCATCCGTATTTCCAAATCCGAATGAGGTCGTCGTCTTTTCAAGTAAATTATTAATTCGTCTCGCGTGGAATATGTATGCGTTAAATTATATCTTCATTAGCGTAATATGTTTCCGTAAATTCATTTTCGCACAAGTTTCTTAGAGTTTTAGTCGAAATATTGTGTAGTTCAAGAAATACGTTACAAAACACGTTACATTAATTAAATCCATTTGAAATGAAAATTCTAACAAAATGGCTGAAAATGTAATGTCATTTGGAAAGATAAAAAAATCAATAATGTTGCCGTGGATTAATGTAACGTAACAAATGTAGCAAGAACGTTGAAGTGTGCGTTAACGTCGAAGTGTGCGCTATTTCTATAATCGGAATAATTAATGCACTTTTTACTCCGCCCATAGGATGATAACGCGTGTTATTTCTACAAAACATGCGAAGGGAAACTCTTTTTAAATATACTAGACTGAAAACCTACTTTCAATCGTAATTAGAGTTTTAAAGCGAATTTAGTCTCGGTGAGAATCATACTTATTATAGAATTCTATAAATATTATAGATAATATTCTATAAATATGATAGAATTAATGGAATTAACATAATTTTGATCGTTAAATTTTATCGCACATTGTTACAAATAATTGCATAAAAAATATGAAATAAATAAAAAGCCCCAAGTTGATTATTATGAAATAGAGTACCGAGAAAAATGTATTCCAAAAAATATCCACAATTATGCTTTTATTATGCTTTATTTACGCTTTTTAAATTTGGCTCTTTCAATAAATGTTCCGACATCTTAATGGATGTAACAATTTTCCGCGTAATGTTAAATAAAGCATTGTAAATGATTCCAATCCGAAGTGAGAAATGCAAGTAATGCAATAGATACAACGTGATCTCATTATTATTTCCGGCACGCCCGTGAATGTTCGAAGGTTACACACACTCACTCTCCATTCGTAACGTTAGCTAGATAGCACAGAATGAACTACTATATTGTACAACATTAATATTACGGTCATCGAAATGATTTAATGGTCTATCGCGGCAATATCGTTGTTATGCTAAGCTGTGTCGAAGCGGACTAAATTTCCTGGCGAGCGTTCGCCCAAGAAATTATAAGAGAAAATCGTAAAGATTAATATTCATGGGTTTGCTCTGTTCGCAATATTGTTAAAACGTTCTAACAATCATCGATCTCGTTCGCCACAGTCGTTCTTCTACTAGACATTAAGGTACTTAATCGAAAATTATGTAACTTCGCGTGATCTGCAAAAAAGATCTACTTTGCGAAGAAGAAAGGGAGAGAGAAAATTATACATTCTAGGCTCTTCAATAACGTTAATTTATTCGGGTCTTCAATGGTTTCAATTATCTCAAAAAGAAAGGAGGAGCCCGCATCTCTTCAAATCCAATTCAATTAAATTAATCATCTGCAATCAACCGCTATCAAACGCAAAACGATATTTAATGTAAAAAACTTACAAGGTCAAGATGGAATATACATCAAAAAGTTCTTTGATAGCTTTGAAACTTCGTAATAAAGCTATCAATTTGAGATATGTCGAAAAATATAGTCGCAACAAAAAGTTGTTTAAAATCTTAAATTCAAACAACTTTTTTAATATTATATATAAAATATAGTATATTTTTAATATTATATATAAAATATACAAATATATACATATAGTGATATATAAATAAAATTTAATGCATATTTTTAGATAACAGAATATCTCATCCGTCGATAACGCGGATAGGATAGAATTACAACGGATATCCGGTCGTGTTATGAATAACGAACGGCAGGCTTCTCCTTCGGACGTAATCGTAAGAGGTCGACATTCCTAAGCGCGCAGCATGAATCACCCGTCATGATGGAAAGACACGACAAAACCAATAATTTCCATGTAAACAGGGACGAGGGTTCTCTAGACATTCGAATCAGAATGCAACACGCGATTCATAGTCGCTATGCTGTTACTAATAAATTAACGACGTAAGACATTTTGCATTTTATTTTACCGTTCTATTTTACTGACATGACGTAAATATAATATATAAATGTTATACATATAAATTTAATTAAAACTATTGATATATAATTTAATTATATAAAGCTATGAGAATAATATTTTGTTCTTAAATCTCTTTATACGTTTAAATAATTATCGATATGAGATAAATATTAATTATCATTGCAAATACTTGGAAAAAAAAAAAAAAAAAAAAGCTGAAGGTATTATATCGAATGTGTAGTGAATCGAATATTTTTTTTGTTTGTGTCTGAAACGACGATGGTCAAGGAAGACGGTTTCTCGTTAGTGAGAAGAAATTACAACGCGTGGATGTTCCAGGCGACGTCGCAAAGGACGGCATTGACGTGTGTGTGTGCGTATGCGCGTGCGTGTGAGCGGGTCTCCTTGAGCTCGGTAGTGCATATCTCCGTTGTACGATGCACTCTCTTTCGCTGCCTACGCAGGCTTGGCAGTGCGAAGCGAAGGCGAATTCCACGATATTGGTTTTGTTTTTCCGTGCAAAGCGCGGAAGAATTCGCATTTGCGATCCATCGAGTGAGTGGATGAGACAGTGCTTTGACAGTGGGTGATCAAATGCAGATAATAACAAGAAGAAAATACTAAAAACTTTTGTTTTGTCATACATTGAGATGAACATAGCGATTTACATGGTAATTTCTTGCAACGCATTTTCTACGAACTCTCAAAACTGTTAATAATTATAATTTATAAACTCTACGTGTGTTTTTAAAAACTTTAGCAAAATAAATGTAAGAATATAAATATCTCACACAAGAGGTACAAGACATTTTAGAAAAATAGACAAAATAGATACAAGACATAAAGAAACAGATTAAGTGCTGTTGTTAGAAGCAGTTGTTCTTTCAAGAATTGCAACGGATCGCATAGCAGTTGATAGAATTGCGTGTGACGCAATGGGCGTGTTGAGTCGACCGCAAAACATCATACCGTCACCACCCACCATATAATAGAGCCTTGCGCACTCATGTAAATCGCATCGAACATCAATATGAAATGCAAGTTGCATTGAAATTAAGATAAACTAAGATTGAATCACGTACAAATGAAAAAAAATTTTGATAACATTTGACAGCATATCATAATTTGATATGTTGATCAGCCTTCGTGTGTGTTATGTTCATCTCTACTATGAAATGAAAAGTTCGTAACCATACGAACTTAATCTTGAAAAAGAAATCATTATCATTCATCTATTTTAAGTCATTATTCATGCTTAAATAAATAAATTTATTTATATTTTAGACAAAATTAATCAATTTATATAACTAATATAATTTATAATCAATAAATGAAACTTTACATTTAAAAAAACATTCACCACATTTACCACAATATAATTATATAATTATATATCGTAGTTATTATTTTTTCATATTTTTTTATTCAATATATTCTTTTTAACATAATTAAAGATATATTAAACAATTCTGGCTCCAAACTCTCTTCACACGTATATTTGAATATCATTTTTAAACGATAAGAAATCTCGAACGATAAACGGTACTTGCAACACGCACTTTTCACCGGACAAATGCGGCCGTGAATCGTTCGAGACAGGAGTGATCACAAAATTCTTCGGTCATTGGAGAATTACAGTGCCACGACTTCCTAATGTTATTAACGTTATGTTATTAATGTTATATAACGTAAACGAGTTAACGCTATTCTTGGATGGAAATGTGGAGAAAAACTGGAAAAGTACAGTGACATAAATCGCGCTTTTAAAATTTCAGAGAAACGTTACGTCATTAACGATATTCCATTGTGCGATTACAATAATGCGTATGTATACGACGTCGTGCAGTTTAAACTTTCTAAGTTTTAAGTACTGCGTTAATTTCGAAAAGTGATAGCTTCAATCTCGAGATACGAACAGCAATCGCAATCACAAGTAAAAAAATCTACCATGGAATAATGTAATTTTATGGCATAATTATCGCGAGTATATCAGCTATAATAAGGCATTGGTTTGCAGAGAAATAGGCTGCGTTGATAGGCGATTGAGCGAGTTAATGAAGCTAAGGCGGTGGCTAGGGTGGCGCGCATAAAACATCTCGATTGATCGTCGGATCGATAGATCACCTGATACGTCCAACGTGATAACATTCCACGTGTCCGTTCCTCGAATGGATCTCTCTCTCTCTCTCTCTGTTGCACCCTTGAGGTGCAAATTAAAAAGCTTCGCGTTGTCGCACAATACATCATCTATGCATGTCACGCGCTTCGGGGAATCGGCATTGTTATGTTCTTACGACATTTTGTTTTTGGTAAAACTACGTCAGACTGCTAGCTAGAAATATAAATTGGAAATCCAGTCGTGGTAGAAGAGAGGAATCCGGTCTTTTGCAATCGAACACCCGCATCGAACGCGAGAATGGATCGATACTATCGTACAAAGCTAGTCAATTGTCTTCAGCAGACGTGTGCGAGAAGCTCGATGAAATGATAGGTATATAGGGGTATTTCCAAGTAAGCAATTGCATATCGTGGTGGAGGTACAAGAAATGAGAGGCTACCTCCCTCTTCCCGCGTAAGATATCGTGTGGAAATCGATTCATTCATTTGTCTCATATCTTTTCCACGTTTATAATTTATTTTCTGTACATTTATTTCTTTCATTGAATTTTTCCCGGAGATTAATTTAAAAAAATTTAAGAAAAATAAAAAATTCTTTGAAACCTCGATTTGATATTTAGACGTTTCTGAAGTTTATATTTTTCACGAGTTTTATATATCGACTTACTTGATTTCATATATGATAAGCAATCGAGCAAATCATTCATAATTATAACGGATTCATCATAACGTCTCAAATCCGGTTTCATGATATGTAATTTACTTATGCATAAAATTCTCTCCTATTCTTTTTTTTTTCTTCTCTTAGCTAAAGGAGGAAATGGATACTTGTTGAATAAATAGTCGCGTTCAACGAACACGACATTATTCATTGTCAGTGAACTCGGAATTTCAAATTTCTTTTATACGAGCATGCGATTTCCGAGCGCCATGATGGCCTGTCTACGACCGCGGAGCTTGCCAATTGTTGGACCAATATTTACATCGGTGGTATTAATATCAACGGAATAATACGCCGGCAGGGGCACGTGTTCCCTCGGCGACCAACGACGTCATCCCGGGCGTCATCATGCGCGTAAATTTCCAGAGAGAGATCAACAAAGGTTCGCCGCGTCGATTATCGAAAACAAGATATACTACGAATTACGACATACATATTACACACGTACGAGAAATACAAACAACCGTATTATCAAAGCGAGAAACGTCGTCGGATGCGTAGAATCATTCACGGAGCACCAACACTAGATAGAGTCCGATTTCATATCACGATGACTGTGAGAATCATTCTTTCACTTTCCGTGCAAGAGAGAAATACATCAAGATTTCCGTTCTCATCACATCCTCATGTCGCCATGTGACCGAACGAAATAGAGAAGAAGTATGTGGAAAAAATCGCTGGGGATAGTCGGCGAGGAAAGTACGCGAGGCTACATAACGGGACAACGAAGTCGCATCCTTGACATTTCGCTCGATTGACACACGCGTGCGTCATCAAGCGAGATGTCTAGTTTTGCTAGTTCGATGAAGAACGGCGATGTATACGCGATGTAAACACACCATGAAGAAAAGAGCTTCAATTTTGCAGAATTGTCCTTCGCGATGTATCGTGCTGTATATCGAGGCGCGCGAGAGAGGAAAAGGCCCAGTTGTGTCGTGGCACCAAACACACATATATACACACACACCGGTAATCGAGCTCAACGTGCTACTCGATCGCGAGTCTCGTGCTAACTGAGCGCGTCGAGCGTCGAGCGGGGATACGCGAGCACTCTTCGTCGCTGGATCTTGCCAGCGAGCGTGATACGCGCTGCTCCCGCCCGTCCGCCCGTCTCTCGCCTTTGCACCACATGCTGCGTGCATACGTGTGCACACTCACACACATGTGCGGCCGGTAACCTCCTCGATCGGGTTTCGGTGAGATTACGAATATTACGAATCGTTTGCGCATGAAATTGACACTGGTCGAAATCAATAATTTCAATAAATATAATCGATCGAAGGACAACGTAATACCTAGAAGCGAAAAGACAAAAGGCAAACATTCGTGCAAACGTATGCTGCAATCCCTGTCACTTATTTTTTGCTGTGAAACGATAAATTGTTATTGGAAGAGAACCACGTGAGAGCGACATGGGAAGATAAAAGAGAAATGGAAGTTTTTACTGACTGCTTAGATCTCGATGTGTGAAAATAAAGTCGTGTTTGTTCTCGATAATGGTACCGCGAGACGTAACAGCGCTAAGAATAAAACCAAGTAATATCACGATAGAATTTCGGTTAAGTGTCAATCATACTGAATGTTTTAATAGAAACATTAGCTCTTATCATCGACAAATAATTAAATTTTTGTCATTATAGGTCTCTTGTTCTTAGCGGTCCAATCACTGTAAGACTTATTTTTTCTATTCTCATAGAGAATAAAAAATATAACTCATCGATGTTACATCGGTCTCAATCATGTATCTCATGTATACATGAGAAATATGTGTGCATGTTCATCTCTTGCTTGATTCTCTTTCGTTTTTATCTAATGTCATAATGATAATGTTTTATGTACCGAGAATGAAAGAATTCTGATGTTTACGCGTGGCGATAAAGCCATCAATTTACTATCATCTATGAATCGCAATGGTCATACGCAAAAATAATACACGTAAGGGATTGTGTATAGTTACGTTACTTTTCGAGGAATTCTTTTCGGAAAATGTTTTAACCAATCTTTTAACCACTTGGTTGTGATTTATAGTGTCAGCACATGTGGATTATCTCAAATTATCTTGAATTATCTGAAATTAAATTTACAATTAAGTGGGTTAGGTAAGATTTCATGTTACTTTGGTGAAAATTCGAAACTAACTCGCCATTTCTCGTGAATCTAATACTACTCAATTATAATTGTTTTGCCTATAAAGTCTGCGAGTCAGAAAATATCAACAAGAAATCTCTCAGAATACTACCGCGTGTACTTTTACAATCTGCGTGCATTGTGTACGTCGTGTAACATAACGGTCGCAAGTATGTATGTTCCTGTAACACTTAACAAAAAAATATTGCGCCTGAAGACAGAAAATAACGGGGAATTCAAAGATACCTCCGTGATTTTAGCATGTGTGTGTTCTCTCGTTAATTACATTCTATACTTAATCAAACTGCCAATCCATCACACCACTTGACGTTTCAGGTAACCTCAATTTTTAAAGATTTTAAAGTAACTTTTGAAATCGTTGAACTGCTTTTGTTCACAGATTAAATATATGCAGATGTGCACTGTAAGAATGATAATAAAATAGGAATAATCCGCGACGTTTGCAAAACTCACAAACGAGTAGCAGAAGCTCTCTCTATGTAATTACGTGATGGTTATAATTATTAAATAGCACGCACAACTATGTGCGTATAAACACGTGAATTATTATAACGAAAATTCAGAATTTAACAAATAACATTGTTAATTTTTCCATTATCTCTTTTCGTAGAAAACAATTGCCACAATCGTACGATGACAAGTACCAAGCGTTTCGTATTTACACAATCGGGGACAAAAGACAATGAGGTGTGCTCGAATATTTATGTACGAATTCCGCGTACATAAATATTGCGTTTGTACTCCGAATATCGGAGTCAAACGAATAGAAATTAAACGCACCACGCAACCGCTCCTAGATGCATTCGTTACATTCGTTGCAACAGTTTCAGAGCAAGAGAAAATAGACACGGGAAACTTCGGATAGTGGGGTACAGGCAGAAAGGACCCGATGGTAGGAGGTGGATCACAGAAACGAGCGGACGGATCCATTAGATTAATTGACTATGGGAATTGATGCATGTAATCTAACGCGAGGTGAGTCTTTATATGAGTTGTGCACGAGGATCTCTCGTGGCTTTTTAACCCTCGGATGGTCACGTTTTATTTCACAAATACCATTCTTGGTCACTTGGGACCGCAGCTAGCATCCCTTCTATTTTATAGCGGTCGAAATATCGAGCCAGCGATAACATAATCATGATGAGATTCCTATAATAATATATCAGAAACCCGGAGCACTTCCATTTTGTTAAAATTTTCTTGCAACGTGTTTCATGTAAATGTATAATTTTCTAATTGCAATTAAATGAATGATAGATAGCAACTATCTATATTTGATAAATCGTACATAAAAGTATTGCGGTTTCTAGCTATATAATTAGACATTTTATCTTGTTAAATTAATTTATAAGGATTTGAACAGGTTCTTTACTTTGAAATTAAACGAATAGTAATCTATAGTCGTCTTCAAACATCGGTGATCGATGGACTCGGTAACCTTCGAAGAAGGTTTAAAGTGGAAAGTTCAGGTCGTAACCTTCGGTAGTTGGGAACTTTCTCGGAGTATGGACAGAGTATATCTTTTCACGGATAGAAAGTGATAGATGTTACTTGAAGAGAAAATATATACACGTTCCGACACGATAACATTAAATGCTAGTCGTCAATA
Organism: Crematogaster levior; assembly: GCA_901521435.1. Lineage (NCBI taxonomy): Eukaryota > Metazoa > Arthropoda > Insecta > Hymenoptera > Formicidae > Crematogaster > Crematogaster levior. Next base: position 324,558 of record CABEGB010000698.1, on the reverse strand, counting down.
AAGATCTAATGGAAAAATTGTCTGAACACATGCATGAAGATTCATGATCATTAACCCATTTGTATCATCAACGATCTGTCGTACCAGTTCAATCAATTATAAGCCATCGACAATCATCGACATTTTACTATTTCGCCACTTTCATATTCTCACTATTGTTTGCTTAATGCTGTTGTTCATGATTTTCTAGTTCAATATCTTAAAGAATTATTAATTAAATTTTTATAAACTTTATCATTCGTATTAATTTAATCGGTGTCGGATCCGATCAAAGCGATCGGATCTGGGGTGAAAAGATAGATCAATCGATTAAACGTGCAGGCATCCTTGACACCTTCCCTTTATATATCCATGAAGAAAATCAACCTAGTTAATGCTCGATAGTTACGCGAACAGTAATTAAAACTATATTCAACCTCGATCAGTTTTACTCGCTGATCGTGCAATAAGCACAACAGCAGAATGTTGAGGGAAAAAATAGCAACATGTGTAAGAAGTTCTGGATTTTGCTCTTTCAGCGCATAAAGATTAACTTAATTAACCCAACCGCAGATTATACAATCTTGTATGTTTAAGTACGATAGCAAAGTACTTTGATTTGAATATGATGCGAATTGCAGAATGCTTTCGCATAATACAAGGATTTTTATCAAATACGAAAGGTAGTACTATTAAAGGTAAGATTAAAATTAACAGCCTTGTAATGTGCTTCATGTCCAAAAATTACATATGTAAAAAAGTTTGAATAACTATGAACATGGGAAAGATTTTATACATAAAGTAAAATATAAAAAAGTTAATAAAAAAGCAATTGATCGAAGACATGCAAATATTCAAGTTCACGTAATAGATTCGTTTAAAAATTTGCATACTATACAATACATGTTTACTACCCGGTAATGTAAAATAACTTTTTATTAGTTCTCAATAAATCGCAAAATAAATCTGTTATAATCTCTCACATGTAGTTTTACTAATAAATAAATAAATATATATATATATTTAGTTAAAACATGTCACAAATCTTTCTTTTTGCTCCTTTTAAAAATTTTTCATTTTTATTTTTTAGCTAATAATATTCCCTTATAAAAGAAGTTAAGTTTTCTGTTTTCTACAATTTATTCAAAACTTCTTCAATATTCATTGGAGTACCGTATTTAAATTGGCGATTTATCTCGATAGAATTTCGAAAATAAAATATAGTTCTGATATAAACCTGAAATTTAGAATAAACGCATAAGTGTGATTCGTAATGATCTTACGATGTCTGACGTGTTGTCTAACGAACGTACAGACTTTCCGACTCAATTATGAGTCACATGTTGCAGTGTAATAGTCTAGACGCGCTGGCTAATTCAACTTTTTTTTCGTAGAACTTTAGAGCCGTTGGCTTCTATAATACGTAAAACTTATGCAAGGTTGAGTGAATAATGATTCACGAGCCAGAATATCGCTGGCATTATCGTTGTCGATACCAGCATTCGAATAGGTACGCGTGGACTGAACAGGTATAATTAGTTTCACCCTTCCGGTTGGAGATGTATCGATTAATTAATTCTGTACCCACATGCTCCTTTTTAACTCTTGAGTGTATAATGTATTTTGCATTTGATATGCCATTAATACGTAAATTTCTAATTTTCTAGAACATCTTATATGATAAGATGTAGGATCTTACGTAGGATCTTATTGTATAAGATGCATGTATGTGTGTATATAATATATACATATATATATATATATATATTTGTTGTAAGTATGCATTTCATATATTTAAACAAATATATATATATATATATTTGTTTAAATATATGAAATGCATACTTATACTATATGATATACGATACGAAGATTTCTTAAATATTCTCGAATCTTCCTTTTCACTTAATCGAATGTATCGTTTCAAAGAATTTTATTATTACGACAAATTCGATCGTGAAACACTGAAGTATATTTTCGATGATAATTTTTCCAAATAAGTAGAATATTTACGAAAGTTATATACAGTAGACTTCCATATATAACACATTCACACGGTAAAAAGTTGTGTTTTAAGATCAAACTAATTCAATTAAGATAAAAAATATTTTGTTGTTACATCTTTTAATAGTACCTTAAATGTGTTTTTATATGCATACATAATTCGTAATATTATACGTATGACCTATGTGACTCGTATAACACGGATTCATAAAACCTCGATCAATATAGTACAATTTTATAAAATTATGCAATTATTTGAGTGCGTCATTTCTCACCCGTATATTTCTTCGGAGGAATATTGCGCGATCGTTGCACGAATCATCGCAAATCTACAAACCTATTATCTTTTCATCTCTTTCCAGGAACTGAAATTTTTGACGATTACCGACGAAATTACATTCACGCACGTGTTCCATCAGCGACCATCGAAATATCGATCCATTTAACTTGTGCAATTGTAAATTGGCCGAAAATGCCCTTGGCGTTGTATTGACAATATAATTAGCCCAAAATAGATTTATGACAATTACAATGGACACAAATGGATCCTCGTGCCTTTATAACCTACGATAATCGTGTCGTTCATTACGATTGTAGCGAAGACGATTTAATCTTCATGTATATATTGCAAAGCGTAAATTTATTTTTTCTACATACTACACATATTCTTAATATCAAGTATAATCATCTTTTACGTAATCATTGATCCTTAGTCAAGAGTCGGTATCTTCCACTTGCCTATATGACATCACTTTTAGCGTGATCTCACCGTGATGACAGTAAACTTGGGAGAATGAAGGAGAACGATAGTGCATGTGATTGTGTGTGTGTGTGTGTGCATATCTACATCTCATTGTCAGTAAAAGCGTAGCTGTAAAAATACTTTTTTAAAGGTTCTTTTTAACAAATGAGGAACAAAAAAAACAGTAGATGATGAGGTTTTTTTCCTTTTTTTTGTGAAAATCTCTAGAAATTACAGCAAATTTCTTTTTATCTTCTTTAAAAAAAAGGGAAACCATGATGTTATTTTACTGACCTTTCAATAATTGACCTTTTAATTAATATTAAATTCAATATTATGATTTAATATTATTTGATAAATATTTTAAGTAAATCTCTTCAATTTTGTTAATGTCGACTTATAAAATTTCATATGTAACTATTAATCTCAGTATTGACATATGATAATTTGCATCGAGTCACTCTCGTATTTTTTGTTATTCATATTTCTCAGGTTTCGTATATACAATATTTCACGTCCAACTGACTCATAATTCTATCGGTCGGACTTATTATTGTAAACTCTCAGGTCTTTTTAAACGTAGCCATGTCTCGTGATTAGTACTTTCAAAATTGAATAAGATGAAATTTTAGGACTAACTGATTTTCACAAAGTTCGTAAATCATCGAACTGCAATCTGCCTAAGAAATGCCCCCCAAAATTATATTTTTAATCATGGACAAAAAACTGTCATGGCGATAAACGCATGAAAAATCAAATATGTATCAAACATTAGTTAAATAAGATTACAACAAGATAGATACGCGATTAAGAATTACCTTCCTAATTTGTATGTATTAAAAATGTTTCTTGTTTTTAGATTAAATTTTTAGATTTAATTTTCTCAAATTGTTTGATAGATTGAATAATTTTGTAAATATCTTGTGTTAATCGTCTTATGTATAGTTTGACCTTTACTATACATGGTTAAGAGGAAGTCAGTGATCTTTGTATGACGCTCTGTGCAGGAGCGAGGTTTTCTCGATGTAGTACAGTGATAACGTGACATACAAACTATGTTGTGGATAACGTGACATATATAACGATATGCTTTCATTAAACTATGAAGCCCAGTTCAAATAGAATGTTTAACACGCTAATGAACAATTTCTAGTGATGCATAATCTGATAACATTCTAGAATGCGAACTCTTAGAACATTGTTATAAAGTATATAATTGTATTTATAATAATAATTATTAGTAATATTAGCATATAGAAGATACCCCAAATCTCTCTATAGTTTAGTTACTTAATTATTTTAGTTATTATATTATATGATAATACATCTGAGAATACGCATTAGGATATTATATCACATTTAGTGAAACATTTAGTGTCAAGAGACAAGAAGAAAGAATAAAAAAAAAGTGTCTGATTTTGAAGGACTTTTAACTATATTACTGTATTGTAAAATTTCGATTTCTTGGAAAATGTAGAGTATCGTCCCGTTTGAACGAGGCTTAAAATTGACCGCACGTCTCGTAGATAGAAACGGTGTGGCTTGGGGCTTCGAAACAACCGACTCCTAACGTTCTTCGACTGCGACCGGAGTGACATTGCGCGTGGAGGACAATAGATCCTCGGGTTCGATCGGAGGATGCCATTTATGGCGTCGCCGCCGCGAGGCAGGCAGTCGTCCCTGTCCTCGAGTGGCTGTCTCGCACGGTTTTGCGAATACGAATAAGCGCACGTTAAGCATTGGCAGTTCGATGTCTGCGATATCGGTTTCTCTCTGTACGACCGACAGGTCCTTCCCGCATGTCAATTTCGAAACGAGTCTTCGTATCGATAAAGACCGTCATATACAAATGGTGTCGATTAATAACATTTTGTCAAATGGTTTTGCATACGCAATAGTACTTTTGTGCCACTCGACATAAGTATTATAATGTATTCGTTAACGAGTATAATATAACATCGTTCGAAAAAATGAAAGCTATTTTACGCGATAACTTTTAAACTTTCTGTATAAGAATGTCTTCTCAAGTTTATTATTCTTAACTAATTAATTAGACAATTAATTTGTAATAATTTTTGTTTATTATTCTTCTATCATTTTCTAATTCTTCTATTATCGATTTTATTTTTAATTTTACGTATTGCGCAGAAATTTTTCCTCTAAATTATCACGATATATCTCCTTAGACTCTTTTTAAATTGTGATTCTTTCTAAAATATATGTATAAAAAATATATATAAATAAAGGAGGAATAAAAATCAAAAGGAATAAGATATAAAAAAATTAAAACAAAATTCCATCGTGACAAAATATTTCTGGAGGATCGACTGATCGCAGCGATGATACGAAGAATCGACTTGCTGGTCAACGTATTGGTTTTCTGATGTGTCACGCGGCTGATAAAATGATGTCGAGCGGCTTTGTCCTCCTCTTCTCGTGTTACGCCAAGTCGAACGGAAAGACTGTGATCGCCATCTGGCGTACCTTTCCGCAATGTGTGAAGTCATCAGGAAACTCTATCGGTACCGAGAGCGATGTGTATCGGTATAATTATAAATATTATAATAATTAAAATATATTGCACACACAAAGCACTGGAAATAATAATTAGCATTTTAGTAGATCACTATTCTGAATCTCTCGAGATCTACAGAGAAAATATACCCCTTTCATTCCTAATATTTAAAAAGCTAAACATATATTCGAAAAAAAAGTAAAAATATCACGAAAAGCACCAATTCTTACAAAAAAATATGTATTACAATACATCAATTCATGTTTTCGATGTAAAAATTAGATCATCTCAGAAAGCATAGAATAGAATTTGCAATGGAAAAATTTGTTGTCATATGTACATATGTACATATACATATGCTGCTCTTGCATGTGATATTGTAATCTAAAGTAACACATATCGCGAGATTCGAATGTAACATCACACTGCGCTTCTCGCGTGGGCTAATATTTATCGCTAACGCGGTTATTAATTACGCGCGTTAGCATTTTCAGCACGCGTCTCGCACTCTCGTGACAGAGAAATTTCCTGCGCCGCAACGTGATACGATCTTGAAAAATCTTCCACGGTGCCGCAATTAACTGCACGCTGTGCGTTGACGTCGTTGCACTTTAAAGGCCAGTCTGTATGATTTTCAACGGCGTATCGTTGTGATTCGACGTTAAATACGCGTTCTATTTATATGTTACATTTACATCGCTAAATAATATATCTAAAAACCTCCTGATTTCTCTCCTTTTAAATATCGCGAGAACGTCGTATAGGCGTTTCTAGAACTAAAAAGAATATAAGTACGGGCGAGAATTCAAGATAAACTAATCTTACGTGTTGCATATTTTTAAGCCCGTTTCACCGGCTCGTATGTTACAAGAGTTTACGAACGACCTATCAGACGGTGCTTTCGTCGATTGAAAATCAATGACATGCAAGTGGAACGGCTGAAGGTGTATTTTCTATGTTGAAAAGAAGAGTGCGTCGGCCTCTTAAGCGTCGTTTTGTTTAACGACGGACAAGGAGAGCATCTGTACAACTACGTGACCGGATTGCGCATCTCGTTACAGAGGCATCGCCAATGTCGGATCGTGGAAACAATTTCGCGTTACTGTCCGAATAAACTGGAGTATCGATCTGATTATTACTGCTCGAAAGAGCCACCACCGCCATTGTTGGCTGTCGACATGACAGTTCGACGTCGAAGCGAACGTTCTTCTAAATATGCCAGTAGTAGCACGATTAGCTGCATTGGCGAAATGCCGCGTAAACTAAATCCGAACGATCAAAAAGCAACATTCGAGAGGTTCATGTCTGTATCTAGATTCATGTATTCATATACTCGGATTTTTTAGATGTATTCGATATCATCGCGTGTACGTTCGATTCTGATTTTAGAATAATAATGAGATTATTTCGTGCATTAATGCATGAAATCTCGAAATTATTGAATAACGTCACGAAAAACATCTTATATAATGTCTTATGCGACATCTGCTCCTGCTTTACTTTCTCGACTAAGTTTTCGAAAACAGAAAAATATAAAAAAATTATTTTATTAGTAGTATAAAGATCTATATGTAGTAAATAATAATATAAAGTAATGTAAAAAAAGGTTGCAGTTGACTTTTATATTGGGAATTAAGATAAACAAGACATTTAGCGTCGAATACGAAAAGAAACTGTGTGACTCACGTCCATTTCTACCAATATAGTTTAATTTTGGTTTAACTTCTTTTTTATTTTTTTTTTAATTCGTTAAACTAGAAATGGATATTAAAGGGACTTGAAAGTTAGAATCATATGTTTCGACGAAGAGCTACATTTCACGTGGATCTAGTAACAAAGTTTCTTACCGAAAAGTTTGATAAGACGTCTATTGCGAAGGTAGTGAGAAAGAAATAGCAACAGCTTATTTGTTGTCCATAGGGAATTCGAAATTTATTGTCTTGGATGGAACTTTAAAGAGAATCCAATTTCCAGGGTTGTACTTGTTCTGCTATCAAATTGAACTTTTCAAAGGTAACTTTTTTTATCCACGAAGATGCCGTAAACGCTCATAATTTTTGACATTATGAGCTTCTCGTTACGTGTATATCATACCGTACCTTAGAACACAGTTCTGTAAGCAATCGTTTTGTATAATCTCGATAACTTTTCATGGAAAAGCAAAATCTTTTTTATTGAATTATTTTCCTGGAAAATGAATATTTTAGTGAAGAATGTGTATAAATATTCCAAACTTTATACAAACTTTATATTAATTTTCGTTGTACTTTTTAAAATAATCTTTATTTTTTGCTCAATTTTCTCAAACATATTTTTATCAAATTACACGAAAAAAGTATTAAGATTGTGCAAATTAGCACAGCTATCATCTACGGTGGCAACTTTGCACCTTGTATAAGTTGCGCTCAATCTTATATTTATCCGCATTTCTCTCAGCGAATATGTGGCCCGCAAGGTCGTTGCTACATTTGGGTCAATTATAATCCAAGCACCCGGCGCGAAAACTGGATACCACTCACAAACGATTACATTATCATTATGTCCGAGTGTTCAAGAGTGTCCGAGAAGGCGATCAGGGCAAGGTAAACGGGCAAAGAAACGGGCCTGTTCTTTGATTCATTGCTGAATTAAGTCCAAATGAAGACATTGACAGAACTTTTTCACAATCAAAAAATTTCAGATTTCTTTCAATAAAAAATTGACACAGATAGAAAATAAAATATAACACTTGAATTATTGCTTATTATCAATCGAATTTTTATTTAATAATTTTTGAAATTTGAAGCGATGGCAAAAAATGAAGAGAAGGCAAGAGAATGAGAAAAGAAAGAAAAAAATATTGAATAATTCTAATAATCAAGATAATTCACAATCTTTCCAATAGAGTGCTAAATGATGTTGCTTCTCAAAAGGGTTATCCTAACTCCAATATCTTGGATTAGAATTAGACTTAATGAACAATTACGATGTGTGTGTGTGTGTGTGTGTGTGTGTGTGCGCGCGCGCGCGCGTGCGTAGAAACAAAGTCCATCTACATTGATGCCATATGGCTTGTGAGAAAAGAATAGAAGAGAGAAAAAGAACAGCAATGGGTTAAACTCGGTTGTGCACATACATGACAAGTTTGCGAACGACTCAGCGTCCATGCTATTTGGCTTGGCGTCTAATTGATCGCGATTGAACACGCATTCCGTGACGCGACCGGTAATGCTGCATCCGAGATAGCAAGAAAAACAGACGCCTTTGCGCTTTTCAAATAAAATAACAACTGAGTTTGCATTCGAGTGTGCGTGATGTAACATTTTTGCGATACATAAATGATATGTCACCGATAATGATTAGGGTGATCTTATGGAGAAAAATGTCTTAAAAAGATATTAAAAAGATATTAATTTCATAAATAAAAAACTATTTTATTGATTTCTTTGGATATTGTGTATGATATTATTTTCTTGTACTTTTCGTAGTAATCTGTTATATTACTTTTTTCACATTAATTTCGTAATATTTTTACGTTAATTTTATCTAATTTTTTATAGTATAATATAACATATAAATCAAAGTTGACTTTACTTAAATATCAAAGGTATATTCCGAACTCTAAAATTCGTATATATGTATATCGTAAAGGAAAATTTACACGATAGTTAAAAATAATATAAGAGTTTTAAAACTACAAGAATTCAAGTACGAGTACTATTTGTAGAGTCTTATCATAATTCTGTAGTAAATTTGCGTATGAGAGAGAATATAGTGTTCTATTACTAGAATAACAAGAACATTTTCCGAAAAACTTGGAAAAATTCAAGTTGTATTTATCTAGTATGTATACAAGCTTTCAGTGAAAATTTACTGTATAAATTTTTAATTTACATTTTTTGTCTGCAATCTACTCCACTAAAAATTTAAAAAAATATAGAAATGTAAAAACCGTTTTCGTAAAAGTTACTTTTCAAAATGTAAATGTAAAACACACTTATTATTTTACTATTTATCCCATTGCACAAAAAATGTAGTATGTTCTTTTGATTTGCCGGTGAGGATGTCATTAACGGCAGAATGCAATCGCGAAATTACATTGAATAAATGTAGTTACGAACGCATTCGTAATTTACAATCATCATCATCAACGATTATCGGACAAATGTGCAGAGAAAGCGTATCCGTAAAAAGTGGATTAGTCCTAGTTTATTAGTCAGCGTGAATCGCATTTATAAACAAGGCACGAACACAGACGCTTATCCGACAATATAAATTGTTGTGTGAGTTTGCTGAGAGAGAGAGAGAGAGAGAGAGAGACACGTCTGAATAAAGTAATTTTCATCAATCTTACAAACTGTACTTAAATGATATTGATTTAATGATATTCATTTTCACGTCCTTCTCAATTTAATAGCGTAAGAAATGTAAAATACACTGAGAAAGAAACGTTATTGATATGACTAAATATGTTTAGTTGACAATAATACTTTAGTTCAAATAATTACGTTTTTTTTCAGTTAAACATATATTAATTTACCAAAACACATATTTTTTTGAATTAACAAATATTTGCTTGACAAGCCCGCATGTATAATTGAGTCAAGAAATATTTTTTTGATTCAATTATGATTATGATTTTTTCTCAGTGTACGTATCTTCTCTTTAATGAATTGCATCCATTTTAAACTTAAATTAACATCTTTAAAAACTTCGACTGATTATAATTTGAAATACGTTTCTTCTAAAAATTTAATTTAAATTAATACTCTTAAAAATAGATTCAATAAGAACTAATCAAATTGCTAGAACAAAGTTGCTAAAATAATCACGTATAAATTCATATCAACATGACGATTTAACAATTTTATTAATGATTATTATGTCTAGAAATCCGATCAGTTATTGTAACTTGACAAAATATCCCGTGAAAGAGAACTGATACGAGATAAAAAGATGACCTTGCTTCGCCGCTGTTCTTGTATCTTCCGCACGAGTGTTAACCGGGTTAATTAAGCTTATCGACGTCATTCTGCATGACTTTGGTACCGTTACGCCGTGCAGGATCAGAGAGGAAGTTTTAATGTTTCATAATCCGGATATTCACTCGACTCTTTGATATCGACTTTATGATTTATACTATTAATAAGGCGTAACGCACGGATAACAAACCGTAAAACTTTGCCACTAAATCAAATCGAATAGCGGATGGTAATAGCAATTATCCATAATTTGCTCTTCCCAAATTACTATATTATTATTTCCTAATTATATTAGTTTATCACAGTTTTTTTGCAATTTGTCACAATAGAATAAAAAGATTTTTCTATAAATAATTACAATATATTCGAGTAAAACGATATTTAATTACATGAATAACATAGAGGTTGATTATCTTTAGATAAGTCTATGCTATGCTTCCAATTAGTTACAGAATAAAAATTTCGAAATAAAACTATAATGCAAGGTATATACGAGAAATTATCTCTCATATTTCTACAGATAACAATTTATGTCATTTATTTTCTTTATTAAACTCTCGCTAAGCATATTATTAAAATTATATATTAGAAAGAGTATGTACAGAATATACCATCTAGAGATAGTCGAAATTTTATTTGATGACTGGAGATTAATATATTATGCAGCGATCTGGATATTGAAATGCTCAAGTGAGATCTCTCGACCATTCGATGTCATAATCAGTTCTCTTCAACGGAAATATGTAGAGCGCAATATACGCAATTTGCATCGTACAATTCACATTAGTTTTCATAATCTTATCTTTTCTCTCAAATACTCAACTAAATTTTTCTTTGAGCAGATTTCAATCATAGTTATAGTGATTTTTAATGTTGAAAATAAATTTTTTTTCAACAAAAATAAAAAATGTCTCAAATGGGATAAGCTTAAGATATGTAATTAAAATTAAAATTAAGCTAAATAATCCGTTGTCAAAGATAAAAAATATGTTAAGGTAGCAAGTCTATTATTAAAATTACGGTCGAGGATGTTCCCTTCCCCCTTTACGCATTAAATCAATAAATCAATGTATTCATAAATGATCTATTAATATATATGTGGCACTAAGAATTTTTATGCATTATGTGAGTTTATATATGAATATATACATTCGTTGTCTGGTTCGGAATTTGGCGAATTCTACATTATGCGTGATACACGGTTAAATTTCCGTGACGTAAGTCCAATTGATTTTTGACGAAACTATGACGGAAACTGTGACCTTTCAAACCGAGTATTATTTCGAACGTCGACGTTGAAAACAGATACAATGTCATCGACCGCCGAAACCGCGCTTAGTGACCGAATCCTATTCAAGGTCCAGCGATTCGATGACCTTAAATCATCACCGATATACCGTACGATTGTTGTCGAGTGACCGGCGTAGATGCAATGGTTGAGCGGATACGTTGCGATACGCCGTTGAGACACCATGAGTCAGTTAGCGTTAACTAACAGTATAAATCAGCATTTAATATACCGTAAGATGAGATCATATTGAGCCGACAGAGATATCTCGTGCAAGCGAAACACATTTTAGTATAGTCTATAAAAGATGAGATAAGGAGTGTCTTGTATTGTGTAAATAAAAATCGAAGCTTCATTTTTAATAAAATTTATAAGAAAAAAAGAGAATCACTGTAAATATCACACCATAATGCATTTTCTGTAACAATAAAGTTGAGTGTAATTTTATAGAGTCTCATCAAAAGGTAATGTTGCTTAATAATTGATTTAAGAGAGATTAAATCTACTTTATATTTTATTTAAGAGAGATTATATATATTTCTCTTATCACACATTCAACACATTGTAGATAATTCGACTGTTCATTAATGTTGCGACAGTTAAACCAGCATAATTGAAAGTTATAACGCCGTTAATTACGAACGACGGATTAATTCGTTCAATAACTCATCGACGCTCTCACGAGCGTGAAAACGTGAAAGCTTCCTGCCAGTGACGACGATAAAGCACCGGCGACCACTGCCAAGAGAAAATTCGAAAGCCGTCGGTCGTGAAAACCTGTTCGGTCGAGTCATCGGCTACGATTCCTGTTTTGTTCCATTCGGGACAAAATCTGGGCTAGACATGTGCGAAAAAAAGATCTTACCAGACATTCCGGCCTATTTACGATACATGCCTTTCGACCGAATCATATTCAATTTCGTATAACATATCAACAGTCTCAAACTGAAACCCGAATAAATGAGAATAAAAGACATCTTTTCTATAATGGACAAAGTTTCAGTGTACTTAGTAAAAAAACATATTTATATAAAGCATTCAGAGATCTCTTCCAGAGCATTGACCGTGCGATAAAATTTCAAGATAAGAGAAACTATTTTTGTAAACTTTTAATTTTAATGATCATCTTTCTTAACTTACGAGAGCGTTGATGTGTAAAGCAATCACCCTATACCAGAAACGTCACGAAGCAACTTTGCAATACATATGATATCACAAGGGAACAATATCTTGCCTTCTGTGCGACATAAGAACGCGTGCAACAGGAAGAACTTAAAGTATCTGGAGGTCGCAAGAACAATAATACTTATTTTTATATTTATAAAAATGTAGTGCACTCAACGATAGGTTTCGCTAGGAAATTCGCAGGAGTTCTATATAGTAGCCTCCTAAACTCTAATGAATCTTGAAAAACGCGTTGCGACTTCAAACATTTCTATCGGACACTTTCTTCCGTCTGCGAGCGTCGACCCATAGGCTTAACATATTACGCGTGACGAGGCACATGTTGATCGACCTACGAACGACAGCGAAACATTCCAGACCCGGAGACAATGAGACATGATAGAACGATGATTCCGCGTGTCTGAGGGATTTGTTCCATCCAAAGTGGGTAATAATGGGATTTTCTTATGTACGTAACCACGCTTTTATTAAAAACAATGTCGATTAAATATATTTTAGCATATTTTATTATAATGCTAATAACAAATATCCCATGTTAAATAAATATAGAATTATCAAGGAAAAAATCTTAAATAAACATGTATTTTATTTGTAACTGTTATGTTAGATTAAAAAATTTCTGACTATTATTTACACATGAGCGTGTTACACGAACGATTCTTTCCATGCATGTTTTATACCAAGTTTTATGCAGCTATAACGAATAGAAGTCTCGGATTAAATGACCTTCACATGATATTACATTGTGGTTGTAAATTAGTCAAATTTAAATTAAGGTGTAACTTTGATAACGACTATATATGTATAAAACGCATATAAACTCTACGTAAACTTCTCGTTATTTTTCAACCAGAAACGCGACTTTATATGTCCGTCTGTACGTGATATTTTCTCGCAATATTTCGATTAACGCAACCAACTAGGGAAACATCACGAAATCGTGTAAAAAAAGTCGGTAAATTGAATTTGTCGAGTAAATTAACTGTGGCGTTATGTCATCGCGGTATAGTCGATCAGCCAGGGTCAATCGTAAACGCATGTACTTGCAAAGCGGTGCACCCGTGACATTTTCAACCCCCGTTCGTTCAGTAAGAAAAGGTTCAAAGGTCGAGAAGTGTCTGCGGGCGGCACCACCAAGCACGTATATAACGCGATATTTAAAAAAAGCATACGATGTCTTCCAAACTTGTCTTCCAATTTAGCAGCCCATTCACCTCCACGATTTCAACTGCATTTCGTGGTAAGTTTTTAACGAGGTCAAAGTCGGTCTTTTCGTCGATTAATTAGTCGAAAGAATGGATAAGTCCTATATTTTTTCTCATATTATTAATATGATATTTAATGTTTTTTAAACATGAAAGATACGAAAACTCCATTGTTCTCATTTAAGTTGAAGATATTAAAAAATACTAAAAAAAAAATATTGAATTATTAAAAATATTTTTAAGATGAATTCAAGTACCTTTGTTCTTTAACTATTAAAATAAATAAAATTTTCTGATAAAGTCTCGAGACACTTATCAATTATACATTTATACATAAATAAACGTAAAAAAGTTTCAATTCAAAGTATAATATAATTTAAAGCTAGATATTTTTAGATATTAATGATTTAATATCTTCAGTAACGCACACAGGAAATATAAATTTAGTTGAGAAAATCTGAAAAATTTTCGAACTAGAAATCTCGGAAAGTGCATTAAGCTAATTAAGTCTCTCATTGTCCCCGAGACGAAAAGAGTTGCGGTCGTTCTATAAGATAAAAATGTGAAGCACAAAGAACGACGAGCACGGTTCCTCCGCCATAGTTTGCGGAAGGAAATGCTCGTAGTTAATCGGATTTTGGATAACTTACTTTGGAGTTTGGGACCTGGTCGGTAGTCATGGATTCCGGAACAGTTTGCAGGGTGCTCCGCATGCTAGCGGACATTGTAGGCCAGCCAGTTTCACTCCAGCCTTAGACCTTTCTCCGATGCTGTATCGATGCACCCTCTTCTCTCCTCACGTCTGGAATAAAAGAAGGAGGTTCATGATCTTCAGGTCTGTGGGATTATAAAGTAAATCTGCCAATATATAGACTCTGCGGCCTTTTTAAAAGCGAAAAAATTGTGGTCAAAAAATACGTCATCATAATCATCTATGAATCATTAATGATCCACGTATAATTTCATAAAAAAAGATTGTAATGTCAACGGGAAAATTAATAGGTGAGTAAACATTACTCGTCTAATAGTCTTTGCTGAAAAAGATAAAGGAGTAGAAGCCTTTTTAATAAATTCCGATAGATCTTGCAAACATCCAGGATATATAAACAATACACATGTACTTAACGCGTAATATTTTTTATGCAAAAGTATTTATCGTATGAAAGATTTTAATAGCTTATTCGTTTCAACTATTCTTTGGGATATCTTGAGTTAATAATTACCACATTCATCGGAATTAGAGTCATCCTTATCTATAACGGATCGATAATCTCATTTTCACCCAATTTAGCCGAGCGCAAGATCGATCTTGCCTGAACACGACGCCCGATATAGCGACGCACTGATTGATAAAGTGTGCTTTATTAATTGGTATGCACGGTAAACTGTGGGCTTCAATTACCACGCCGGTATCTGTGCATGATGTGCCGGCGGCGTACGCACACCTATCATTCGATTGTTACACATATGTATGTGCGCGCGCGGTCAACTAAACTGTAAAACGACACTACGCACGACGGTGTTTATATACGGAGATGTACAATGTCAGTGATTGAATAATAATAATACTACTCGCGGCAAAGGACAACGAAAATATCGGCTCTAACGAGTTTTTTCGCGATTGACATGTAATAAGCCAATGCTCTTAGTTAGCTGTGTATATTTGCTTATGTACGACGAACATATATCGCTCGATACACGCACACACACACACACACACACACACACACACAGTCACACACACCCAGAGCCAGACACAGCAGACGTAGATACACACACACAAACCAGAGCCAGGCACAGCAGATACAGATACACACACAGTCACACACAGCCAGACACAACACACATACATAAATATGCATACACACACACACATACACCACGCACACACGCAGCAGCTAGACGGACGGACAGACAGACACACACACACACACACACACACACACACCGCACGCAGCTGACAGACGGACTGACAGACAGACAGATACACACGTACGCATGCCAACCACTCCACACACAACACACAGACCACAGCACACCACACACAGCCCACAACCACAAAACACAATCCACGCAAAAACGCAGCAGCTAGACACGGACAGACAACAACCAAGCACACACCCACGCGCGCACGCACGCACGCGCACGCGCACGTCAGGTCACAGACAAACAGACACACACACACATACACACACACACCGCACGCAGCTGTGGATGCACACACTCAAGAATGCGTCGGTCAGGCGGTCGTTTGGGGTTCATAACACACACACACACACACACACACACCGATTAATGTAGATATGTTATTATCATCGATAACGTGTTTAAAGTTTCTTAAAACGTCTTAAAGTATTCTTAAAGTATATACTTTAACATATATTTGTGAAACATGTCATATTAATCAATTTTGAAAACTCTTTATTTAGCTATTAGCTCAAATTATATGTAAATAATCTTTTTATTTCAAATTAATTCACGTTTTCAAATAAATTCACGTAAATATAACTATTAAATTTTACAAGAAATATTGAATAATATTTCTAATAATGTGTTTAGTATAAGTAATTAAGTACAACATAATAACGATAAGTAATTAAAATACAACTTGCTCTTTCAATTTTTCTTCAATTTTAAGTTTTATGTTACAGGCTACGTGCTATTGCAGTGATCTGGAAAGGGCTAAAAAGGATATCCGACAATCCTTCACGCCGAAACAGGTCGAGCTTACACAAGTAGGCGAGCATGAATCATACCTCGTAGCAACGGACACAGACGGAATGTAACATCGGACCAACTTAGGCTCTTATATGTCTGCTGACCCACGACAAGGCGATACATTCAAATATTACAATTCTATTTATATATATACGATAAATGCAACCATGTTTCCGCACAAAACACATTCAGTCACAAGTTAGAAAATTAACCGTGTTAAAATTGCTTTCGTAACGCAGCATTAGACACACTATCGAATGTTTCGTTTGTGATTTATCTTAACGCAGCGTGATAGTTGAGTCGTACATGCCGATGATGTCAGAAGAAATGGGAAAATTCGAAATGGCTACAAACTACGACAAATTATTTTTATAAAAATCTACACTCATGAAAAAATATTTAAAATTAACATTTTAGAAACAGATTTTTTTCTGCTTTATTCCCGCTTTAATTGACCAATAAACCAACTCAAAATCTCCTCAAAGTTTATTTTGTTAGAAGTATCTTCTTTAGATAAAAAGAGATTCTTTATTGTATAAAAAAAATTACTTATGTTATCATCTGTGATTGGCTAAGTAAAATAGCCATATTTTCAAGTTTTTAAAAATTTACATAATTTAAAATATAAGTATAATTATTACAGTATAAGTCACATGTTATTGAAAGTTGCAAACAAAATCAATAGTCTTACAACACTCTCTAGTTTCGCGGTTTTAGCTAAATAAGATAGTAACTTTACTTAGTAAAGTTTCTATCTAAACGAGCGGAACAAGAAATCTTGCGGAAACGTTGAAAAGGAGAAACGTCGACAGCGGAGAGAAAGAACGAACGCGAAGAAAAAGATATGTATATGTATGTATATATACCGGGTGATTTGTGCTTCACAATGACGGTTCTTCAGCATTATGTAAAAAAAATCTACACAATATAATAGTAGAAATAATTCTTTAGAAGACTTGTAAATTTATTATAATTGTAAATAATTTTATTGGTAAAACCTGAAATATAGCTTTTTAAATCTTTTATATAACTTATAAATCAATATTCAAATATGTATTATCACCCTTTAAATTTATGGAAAAAGTTGATAATAAATTAGAATTTAAGATACTTAGTCAATTTGCATCTTTTCCACAGAATGTTAATCAATTAGTAAGTTTCTACATTAACAAATAATGAATTCTTAATTTAATTTATTATATATAATGTTATAAATCGAACACATTGTTGTTACATTTTTCAATTATACAGAATCTTTTCTTAAAATTTTGATCACATCTAATTAGATTCGAAGATTGAGATCGGTCGAGTGAAAGGTTGGCCAAAAAAAAGTTGTCCGTCAGCATTCAGATTAATAATTCCGATGGACATTATCTCTTTTGCTAAATCTTTGTGCAGAAAGACGGTCGATATTGTTATATTGTAAAATCCAGTCACTTTCACAATAAAGCTAAGCAGAGATTGCAAATCATCGATTTTAGGACAATTTACTTAAGATCATTGCACATAAAAATTGTGAACGTGTGGAATTGACATTTTGAAACAAAAATTCACATCAAATAATTTCATTAAAAATCAAGTGGTAAAGTATTTTAATGCAAAAATGTAATTTATTAATGTAATTCATTGATTAGAATGATTTGTAATTTCCTTTTCATTTACAAATCTTTGTTTACGTAAGCGTTTACTTTCGATATGATGGACAATATTCGGCGGGAAATCGTTAGTCAAAGAATATTTAAGCAATTCCTCTTTTCATATCTCGCGCAAACAATAATTGCATGCGCACACGTATGTAGATACTGATGAATATTAAATTAACGCGTTTGAGAAAGCGAAATAGTCTCTCCACATGTTTTTATGCGCATTTTGTGCAGCGACACGTAACCAGGAACAAGGAAATTAAAAAAGAAATTATGGAACGAGCTTCCTTTATAAGACTACAGGAATCGCATAATGACTGAATTAAAATATGATTATTCTAATTATCTATACATAAAGAAATAATTATCTACATTATTCATATTATCCGACATAAAGTAATAGTTATTCAGTTTAAAGCTAATCACTAAAATTATTAAAAATAAAAATTTACCTCGGGAACACGTTAAAACGTGTATATTTAGCATTTCCGTCTATGGCATGCTTGAAAGAAAATACTTGAAAAGCGCGGTATCGTTTATCAAACATGTGTAAACGGTGAGAAACAACGAAATGACACGAACCGCAAGCGCCGGTAAAGATAACGATTCCAGCAGGCCACTGAGAGCGATCGTAAAGTTCGCAAGACAAACATCTCTTTACGAGTAAGCGAACGTTACCACACAATTAAACATAATTAAAAATGGTAGCTAAATCTGTGACACGTGTTAGATAAAAATGCGGTGTTGTCACTTACGAAAATCGATGAATGCAACTATATCTTTTGACTCGATAAATACAGGTACATTTTGATACAATCCCGTGCAAGATATCCTATATATGAACTTACAAAATAAGATCAACGCGCTTCCACTTCTATCCGATTTACCATAATTTACCATCTAAAATATTAAATATTATATGTAACATAATCCTAGTCCACATTCTAGCGCTGATTATCAATCCGCTTTATTTTTTCATACTTTATTCAGAGATGTTATCACTAACTAGATACAAATTATCTCCACAAAGAGATTCAAACAGCCGTGTTTTCAGCGCTACGCGTGTGACATGAAACAGGCCAGCGAATAAAAATTCGACAATTTAAATATAAAATCGTACGGTTCGTAGGCTTAAAAAAGCGAAAAAGCATTGAATAGTTTCTCTGCTCAACACACACACACACACCTCGATATATAATCCTATCACTTCAGTATGTTAATTCAATATACTGTCACTGTGAATTACGTCACGTCACTATATGACAGCGTGACAAATACTTAACGTACAATATAATATAATCCATAAACTGGAGTGTTTCGATTATTTTGCAGCTGGTTTTCGGACAATGAGATTCTAAACTAAATTTTAATCGCAAGTGCATAAGGTTTAAAAAATTTTTTAAATTTTATTAGATAAAAATGTCAATCTGTTAATGATCGATTATTATCTTATATCTTTTGTTTTTCGTTTTTGTGTTTCTTTATATCTTTTACTTGCCTTTTTTCGTAACTTTTGTTACTTTTCTCTGTTATGAGATCTGCATTAAGGAATTGTGCGCATGAACGTGAAGTTACGCGTTTAATTAAGAATACCATTGTGCTGGAGTGTCTTCAAGATTAAGCGCGATAAAATCCCGACTGGGATGAGAATCGTGGCACGCATACGGAAGTGTGGGCTCACGCAGGGTACATTCGCGCGCGTGCAACGCAATGATGACGTAAAACGGGCGTTTGATAGATGACCATAGGCGATGTCGGTGATAACAGCTGCAGGACATCGCGGGACGAATTGTCGTAGTCTTAAGAAAATGTTCGCGGCGACGTTGTTTCACTGCGAACAGGTGTTTCGAATGTATTTCCGTTCCGCGGCCACATGTTTCTGCGAAACATTAGCTATTTATGGAGCTAATTATTAGAGTAAATTTCGCACGCGCAAACTTTGAAATTATCCGAAAGTATTTCAGATGGGGACGTATGTAATTTTTGAAAGTATGTAAACTTATGTACGCTTGTATATTTTAACGTACAACAATTATAAGATATTGTACTTATTGCAGAAGAATATGTGATAAAGAAATTGCATTTAATGATGTAATTGTGCATGCGTAATTATAACATTATGACTGAATCGATTGCTATGAAAAGACATTGACGGTAAAATTTGCTGATCTCACTACTTAACATTTGAACACTACAAAAAAATATTGTAGACAATATCTTGTAGAAGATTGTCTTTTCTGTTTTAAAGCATCGATGTGATCAAAGAAAGTTATGCTTCTGTTACGTATTTCACATTCAAACATACATTGTAATGTGGTATGATAGAATTACGTAATTGTCGTGATCAATACCACATCAACCTTAATCGTTTACGGTATGGAGAGAGATAGTATTTAATTTAGAACCATCTGTAGAAAGTTGTAAACCGCAAAATGCAAATTCCCTGTAAAATGTTCAAGATAATGTGCTCACAGTTGCAAATAGAAATCTAGAGTGTACTTGGAGTCACGCAAAATTAGGTCCTAGACCACCAACCCTATAAACTAGGTCATCGGCACACGCGCAGATAGGACATGCAGCCAGGGGCGGCTACAGATTCCGTTGGAACTAGCGCAAGATTCGAGCGTAAAGTTAATGAATTTTTACTGTTTTTCCTATTCAAATATCAAATAAAATGTGATATGTGAACATATATTTCTAGCAAATTTTGCTATTAAATTCTAATCTGAATCAATAATAACAACTTGATCCTCGATTCGGCTGTTGATCAAACCTACGATACGAATAATGTCTATGTTTTTGCACATGGACATTACTTATTTTGATTTCCATGCAAAGTTTATTATTTTATTTATTTTACTTTTATTTATTTATTTTTTTATTAAAGAAGAAAAGTTTTGTGTAGGGATTATCCAAAACATGATCAATCATAAAACATGATCGTATTGATAGTTGTCCTTTCATCGGATCTTCGTGGTGGTCTACGTGTCAAAATGCCGTTGTACCGTTATCGGACAATACATCGCCAGTTCCGCTATGCCGAATGGCGTGTGTGTTTGTCGAATAATTCCCACGGCTTTTTGCCAGTGAGCAAAATTGCAATAGCACAACGAGGAAAGGTATTACATAAAGCTAGAAGCTCGAAGCTACTTCCATAACGTAATCCAAGAATAAATCGCCGAGCGGCGGGTCCTCTCGCGTTAAGAAGATTACTCTCGATCCGCCCCGTCTCTGTGGATGCAGGTCTTTGAAAGCGCGCTTTGCTCATTTAGTCAATGTAAACGACGATAAATCGATCGTGTAAAGAATGTATCAAACACAGATGAAATAACAGTAAATATTAGAAGAGATCGGAAAGACCATATTGACTTTTTTATTGTAACGAGTCTCACGATAAAATGTAGCGAGATAAAAGAATAAATCCAAAAATAAAAATTAAGTTTCCGGCAATAAGAAATTTGATGTCTTAGATATATCATTCGTGTAATTATAAATAGACTAAGGTATCATCAAAATCAGGTAACTGTGCCGTATACCCTATGTCGATGAGTACGCGATAATTACATCGCAGTGTCGTGCGACACCTACGGGGATACGGCATTAAAGAGTTGTTCCGGCTAGGCGAGTTAGTTTATCATTAGGTGTATCATTAGGAGAACAATGGCGAGGTAACGCGAGCGGCGTCGCGTATCAAATGCCGATTGCGGTGTGCTCGTGAAAGTACAAAAAGCAATTAAAGCAGAATGTTATGTGTAGAATGAGCGAGGGATATTTCCTGGATAAATCCTCACTATGTATATACCGTATACACTTTTGTAATTATTGTGTATTTTTTACTCTTTTTTAATCATGAAGCTTTTAGCTACGAGAAATGCAGACTTGTGAATTTTTAAGTCATTGTCCTCTCTTTTAAATAAAATTTTGTTTATACTGTTATTGTTAAACCAAATAGAAAATTAGTAATAGCGAAAATATGTTATTCAACTACACAAATTATATAAATTAAATTGTTGACTTGTCAACAACCACTAACATAAGTTCTTTTATAAAAATGTACTTCTTTAAAAGTTGCCTGAATTAACGCCTGAATTAACGCTAATATCGAAATATTATAATAAAATTCGTTTATGTAATCGGCAGATATTTGATTAAACGTTGCAGTAAAATAGAATTTTTCTAGTTTATCAATCGATTGAGAGGTCAACATACTCTTTCGAGGGAGAGGAAGGAAGGATGGGAGGAGAGCCAGTACGTAAGTAATAAAAAAACTGTTTCGATCGACAAGAATGACCGATGCTGTCCGACTACAAGGAAATGGGCGGTCATGAACACGTTTCCGAGTCACTCAATGGGACAGCAACGTGTTGCCACAATAGAAACTTTTTGCAATAACATGTTTCCGATACAATAAACACCAAAGCCGTACACCGTTTACGGTGAATGGTCAATACGTCCGACAAGTTTTGGACAAAATGAGCAGGTATCGCAAAACGGGGAGAAAAGGTTGATGTTCTTAAAGACTAAGATTATAATTAAAATTAGATTTCCATTTTATTTTGGAGTAAAATTTGAAAACTAGGAACAAACTTTTGTCCGCATTACGTGAAAGTGATTTGTAAGCTTAATTGAACTTTTGTTATTCTATATCACGTTATGTAAATGCGAAAAGTTTTATTTCATCACAGCCATGCGAAACTACGTTTACCACGCATCGATTATACGATAATATGAAATCGTTGAGCGTCAATGCGTAAACAATAGAGCGGATTGCCTGAACCACAGCTTTCTACGTAATTATGGAAAGCAGATGCTATTTATTCTTTAATGTTGACACATTTCGATGCACACGCCATGACGCTTTGATACCTCCGCCATGGAAAAATCTATTTTATAACAGCTTATTCGTTTCTAGCAATACGTGTGATTGTCCAATTCAGTTTGCGCTTTGCTCCAATTCATTCATTAATTTTAATCTTATTATAATAATCTACACAGCTAAAATTAAAATTACAGGCAAATTAAATATATAAAAAGAAAAAAACGGTTAAACCATTTTCCAATAGAATGTCATGTCGAGCAGTATTCTGTTAACTTCAAACTGCTTTTGAATTATATTATTGATATTTCAATTACTGCAAAACTACCAAAATGTATCGAGCTACACAATAAGTGTCTTGAAGTTTATGATTTAGATAGTCAGACAAGTCGCGTCGTAACGAGACAATATGAGTGAGTCGAAGCGTGATTAATTAAGGTTGTATTACCCATAAAGTTATTTCGGTGCTAGGCACTTAAAATTTTGCAATTAAGTTCCTATTATCATAATTAAACTACCACCAAATTTCAAAAAGTTCTACGGGGTTATTCAAAAGTTATGGCATTTTGAAATTAACACGTAACTTATGGAGTATAGCTATGTACCTTCACCATAGGAAATATCACAGAACCGTCGGTGACAGATCTTTGAAATTTTGCATGTCGATACATAATTAAATAAGCTATATTTTGCAAAAAAAATTGGAACCCTGCATCAAAAATTGCAGAAGCTATCCACGCGTACAGTCACCATCAAAAGTTAAATTAATGGCGAATCGCAAATAAGAGGCGGAAATTAGTTGAATGTTCCAGAAAACGGAGTGTAAATAATTATTCTAACTCTTATTCAATCTAAACACACGAAATGCAGCGAGCAACGATTGGTCTAACGCTGAATTGAAATTCTTTAACTTTTGAGAGCGATTGTATGGGTAATATAACCTTAAGTCAATAACGATTCAACTCACGAAATATAAAGAGACAAAATATTCTTTGTACGTCACAGTTCCATGTAAGTTACAATTCGTATTTTTT
This sequence comes from Crematogaster levior, assembly GCA_901521435.1. Taxonomy (NCBI): domain Eukaryota; kingdom Metazoa; phylum Arthropoda; class Insecta; order Hymenoptera; family Formicidae; genus Crematogaster; species Crematogaster levior. The sequence goes on along the minus strand of CABEGB010000698.1, from coordinate 300,468 downwards.
TCGTTTCGAAATTGAGTCATTTGCGCTAAGCGCACGTATTGCATTTTTGATAACATTTGACGAGCTTTTAACACGTGTGCCTCGTTGCTTCATTGTTTCGAACGGTATAACGACGTGCCAGCGCGATAGTCGAGATATGAACGTTCGATAATCGCGCGCTCTGGTATTCCAGAGATCGAACGAATCGACACGATGGAAACAGAAAATTGTTCGCTTCGAAAGCCCTTTACAATTGTGTCACACTCATCTCGTGTGTGAGGTCAGACAAAGAAATATTCTATCGATTAACATTCACAATTAATATCTATTCATGAATTTATTCCTCAAGTAAGAAATTTCTTTACGAATAACGATCTGCATTGGATCTCTCGCGTCTCTACTCTCGCATGAAACTCGCGTTGGATGATTCATGTTTCAGGCGATAAAAACCGGCATCGATTTCGCCTCACATCTATACACACACACACACACATATACACACATACGATGAAGTGAGATGCCGCGAACAATTTCACGTGATTCTCTCAATTTTTATATTTTATATTTGATAACAAGCATCTTGCGCGAAAGTGGAACCCTCAAAGAGTATACCGGTATATCGAATTTTAACGTTTTTTTTTAACTCGGAAATTGATTCCCACGTTCATTAAGCAAATCGCGTAAGGAGGAAATTAACAAATATGGATACACAGCTCGCGGATCGATCCTGAGGCGAATCAGCACGCTGTGACGGGGTCGGGAAAGCCGCTCCCAAGAGGAGGATCTCGCTTCCTTTCGTTCGAGAAGTGGTGACGGACGAAAATGCAGGATTAAGAAAACAAGCACCGGTTGAAATGCGCGCAGGAAGAAAGAGAGCGAAATGGAGGGAGAAAAAGAGACAGAAATAGAGAGCGGAGGCAGAAAACCTCCTCGGAGCCAAATCAAGAGAGAAAGAGAACAGCAAGAAAAGCGAAGTAACTCCTCACGGCAAACTCGACTGGCTCCCCCTCCTTCCTCTCCGGCCCTGTTTTTTTGGACACTTAGGGCATCGTGCACTCACCTACGCACACACAGCAACTCTTTCGTGCATCCTCACGCACACATGTATAGAAATGTTACATGCAAGCTGCTCTTTCTCCCTCCCCATCTCTCTTTTATATTCCGATAATAAATACATACGTGATGCATACATGCGAGCCAAGCCTCGGCGACGACGACGTTGGCGGCTACGAGGACGCGCGGTGACGAAGGCGGCGAGTGACGACAGTGATAGTTGGCGTCGTGATGATGATCGTGGTGGCGGTGCGGCGCAGACACACCGTGGTATTATAATGTACACGGCACCGACGGCTCAGACCTTCGTCAGACCTTCGTCGACACTCGCGTGCGACGATTCGCAGACGACGGAGAGACTTCGCCGACGGGCACGAGAGAGACGTCCGGGACACGGCGTTCGCGCGTTGCCTCCTCGGTGGCCGTACATCGGCGGAGATGGTGGAGTCGTCGCGGACTCGTGGAGTCTCGGCGGGTGCGGGTGTGCGCGCGCGCGCGTCCGTGCGAGAGCGCTCACGGTCGTTCGGTGTATCTGTTCTCTGTCCTCTCGTTCTCTCTTCGTCCCTCGCTCGTTTCGTCTTTAGCTCTCACTCGCGCACACACACACACACATACACACACGCGCGCGCGGGCGAGCGCGTACACAGGTTCGTTCCTCACTTCCTTTCTTTCTCGGCGGTTTTACCTCTCTTCCGATCGCTGTTTCTTTCACACGTATCCGTCTCTCTCTCGCGCGCGCGCGCTCTCCGCTGCCTCAGTCCGTCAGTAACCTAGAAAGCGGCCGCGGCGGCCATTCAGGATTACGGGACCTCCGTTCGTCCGTGCATACGTACGTCCGCCTGGCGGCTCGCCCCTCGTCGAGATCAAGTGGCGGAGCTCCCTTTCGTTCTCCTCTCTCTCTCTCTTCCAGGCAGCGAGTTCTCGCACGCGATCTCTCCGCGCGCGTCCGAGGATGATGCTGCTGCTCACGCCGCGAGCGCACGCACGTTTCGTTCGCCCATTACGGCACGCTCGCTCGTGCCCTCCTCGCGTTGCACGACGACTCGACTCTGAGCGGGCGAGGCTAGGCTACGACCAGACGTGAGATTGTTCCACGCGGGCTGACACGACACGCTCGCGACGCTCGCTCGAAACTGTACACGATACCGACCGGCGCACGATCGCCAACACCACACCGCTCTACTATCGACACTGTGCTCCTCCTTCCTTCTGTCTCGCTTCTTCTCTTTCACTCTGTACTCACTCAGCTCACTGAGCGATCGCGATCGCGATCGCACAGCGCACACCCTCGCCACACGGCAGATCGGCAAGAAGCGACCGACTGTGAACTCCCTTGGGTGTGCTCGAGGCGGCGGTAACGGCGGCCACAGCGACCACAGCGACGATTCTTTTGCAACGGCAACGACGAGTACGATACGGCGTTGCTGTTACGGGCCGTGTCGCGCGACACGAACGCGAGAGCTACGCGGCTCGTACAATAGCGCGATCGGACCGTCCTCGGTGCTCAGCAATATTCGCCCATTTGTCACAAATCTCCCGTACGAGGTGCACCGCGTTAACGACCGACCGTCCCCCACCTATCGCCACGCACAGAATCACGGCACTTGGATTTTTCAAGATGGCGACGCGCCACCGGACCTCGAGGTGGCGCGCGCGCCGACACCAGTCGTCCAGCTGGGCGCGCGTCTTTTAAATTCGATATCGTCCGGCTGATCGCGCGAAAGAATCCCACAAATCAGTTATGAAACTCGAAGATTCTGCACAATACAACAAAATTCACCTATTATTGTTACGTAATTCCAATTTTAAAAATTAACTCGCGATCAAACTGTCAGCTCCAAGGTAAAATGTGTTATTTACAACATTTTTAAATGAAGAGAAGAGATTGCTTTAGAGTTTTAATACTTTTGAATAAATTTAATAATTTTTCCATTTTACGCGACATTAATTCGTTTTGGTTTTGGAAATAAAAGAATAAGAAATAAATTGACTTAAAATATCCAGTATTGTATTATTCTGTACACATATGTGAATGTTTATTTTTCAAATACAATACATTACACTAAATGTAATTAAGATACACTAAACATTGTGAGAAGAGTTTTGCAGAAGTAGAAATTTATCAGTTAACAAATATTTAATTAAGGGCAAAGTATTTTTGCAACAGCTCCTCGTATATATCTTTGTCAGTTTCCAGAAATAAGCAAAAGATGATTCTATCCATCTGAAAAATTATTATAGAAATTTGATACGTATTTTTGATCGTAAAATATCAATTTGTTGAATATACATGCAGTCTTACGGCATCTTTATTCTCGAGGAGAAATTTCTTAACTGTCGATAAAGCTACTTTGGCCGCTGGTCTTTGTGGATATCCATAAATTCCAGTAGATATGCATGGAAATGCGATGGTACGCAGATGATTCTCTTTAGCCAGAGACAGACTATTCTCGTAACATTCTCTTAATTTTTCCGGCTTCTCACCTTGTGGACCTACAGTATGGATAATATCTGAAAAAAAGTCAATTACCATTAATCTTTCAGCAAGTTAGATAAATTATTTTAAGTTGAACCCTTGCAATCATTTACATTTAGCTGGCAGCATATAACCCCCAGTGATTTTAGCTTCCCCAACTCTGCAGCCTCCTAACGTCGAACATTCTTTCCTCAAATTTGGTCCTGCTGCTCGGTGAATAGCTCCGTCGACTGAAATTATTATTTTATTGTTACTTTATATAAAAGTATTGTATATCTTTCAAATACATAGAGTTCTTTCATGGGAGTATCTTGTACCTCCACCACCTCCCAAAAGACTCGAATTAGCAGCATTGACAATCACGTCTATCTCAAGCGACGTTATGTCCCCTTGCCACATGGATACTTTCTTAGCCACAGCCTCATCCACTTTTTCAACTTTTTCAACAGTTTTGATGATGCTGGACTTGTTTTTATCCCAGTACTCTGACCATGTGGGAATTTGATCAAGAGTCGTTACCTTTGCCTTGTAAAAAGTTCTCTTTTCCTCTGGTGACATGTTCAAGAATTTTTCTATGCACAAAAATAACGGAAAGACATCAGGATACGCAGTCCTTTGATTGTTCTCTAGTTGATTGATCAGTCATTGGAAGCGATTCCTTACGTTTCTCGTTTTCGAACGACATCTTTCCTTCAGGTTCGGTGGAAGCGGTCGAACTACCTCTCAACAAGAAATTCTCAAGGACACGAGCGCGTCTAAAGGAGCAACTAACAACGGTCGCCTAGAAACCAAAAGCAGCGTTCTCGCAACTCTCGGAAGTCACGCGGTGCTAGATACGCTCTTCTGCCTTACTTTCAGAGCCAGCATATTCCGCGGCGCGAAAATCACTCCGAGAAATCCTGTCAATCATCAACGTCGCGTTTCCACAAACGATCATGCAGCTGTCGTCGCAAATTTTGCTATGTATCTCAAGAAACGCTCGAAAATTACTCTCCTCTCTCGCTCGCTTGCGATGACGAGTGATTCCAGTATTGTTAGACGAGCCGGTTTTTTACGCATGCGCGTATACGTGCATCAAATGCAACTTCATTACAGTGCCTGTTAATAGTAAAAGTGAGTTCATTCGTCATTCGTGTCATATATATAGCTTGAAATAAATTTTTTTAAGAATTGTTAAAAATTTTCATATATTTTACATTCGATTATATTCGATTATTTGAGTGTTCTATTAAATCTGTTTTATAACATTTGATGATCTTATTGCACGCAATTCAAGTTGCTTTATTTTCTAAAGAAAAGGAGCTAGCCACCTTTTAAACATATTTTCATCTAGTCATGAAAATTGAAATTCTCTAATCTTATGTTTCTTAATTGTTTCTTAATATTCCTCATTTCCACTTAAATCCGTCATTAAATAAATAATATAATGATTTTTACTTTAATTTGTATCCTCATGTATACTGCCAACCCCGCAAAAATTTTCGCACCTATTTTTTCTATACTACTGTAGTCAGACCAATCTAAAGTCCGTGTCTACGTATTACGGACGCGGATTATAATTCAGCCAATCAGGCGAGGCAGCTTTGCATCCGAAATTTCCGATCCGCATCTGCAATATATAATGTGACACGAGCTTAACATATTTGTCCTCTCGATTGGTGATAGAATCGCTGTCGCCATCTGGTAACACTTCAACACGTTTCGCGTTACATTTTGCATGGGTAGTGTCATCTAGAAGCGGCGTTGAAAGATTTTTGTACAAAGGTAATTACCTGATGGTAATAATTTCGTAATTGATTGGAGGGATCGGTAAAAATCTATCATGATCGCCAAAGTGTTGCCAGAGCTTCATAAGAGTGACGCAAAAGTGTAGAAAAATGAAACAAAGAGTATTGACTTCTGTATAAATATATTAAAGAATGTATAAGAAAAAAGAACATAATAAAATAATAATTTATGCTAAAAATTTAATTCCTTCTTTCCAATCTACGTTCGCGTTACTTTCGTAGAGATTAATGACAAAATTGGAAGAAAGTTAATAGAGAAAAATTGTTATAGAAAATAAATATACGGTCAACGACTATTTGTAATAACAGATCGATATCAGTCGTGAATAAAGTATCGGCTCGATTTACTAATAGCATTTGCTTGAAATGCGAATCAATATAATGTTATATCACGTGAAATTATGCGGTCCAATTATGCATCGGTATCATCGATAAATGTGATTCATATAGATGATTTTATTGATTATGAATTAAGCTGGAATCGAGATTTGTGTGGGCGTATTCACTCGTGGGCGTTTATACGAAAATGTCCCTTCAGCATAGCGAGAACGTTAATCCCATCCCATTCGACATCTATCGAAATGCTCTCGGTAGTCACGTAAATGCCATAGTGCGGGGCTTCATATTGTACCAAATCGGTTGCACTTGCTTCAGTAAAAATCCCAAGATAAATTTCGAGATAAATTTTGCGCAGAAAATAGGCGAAAGGAGCGAATTTCCTGTGGGAATTTACCCTTTAAGATCATCAAGCTTATACCTGCAAGAGCTGCATGTAGAAACGTTACATTAGTTAGCTTAGTTACATAGGTATTTTCTGTATTTTTTTCAAATTATTGAAGAAATATCTCACATTTCAATATTTTTTAAAAATATTTCTTTACATATAACTGTTATATATAACTGTGCGAATCACGATATTCTATAAATGTCATCTGCAGATTTTATTATACTTTGTTGTTTTATATTTTGCTTTAAAATAGATTACTTTTACATTTAATTTTTTTTATTAAAGTGAAACTTAGCGCAAACAAAATAAAGACAATTAGAGACAAAAATCTATTACGCAATTATGCTGATCATCTAAAATGAAAACGCTGATAGATTACAGATACAACTCACTGAATTGGTGTTACGCTACGCATAATTTTCGTTAAGCAATGAATGGGATCCTTAGAGTATTCCGTAGAAGTTACACGTTCGTATATTATCCAATTTAAGGAGAGATTGACGGTTTGACAGTATTTCGAACTTTCGAATAACGAGCCGCCCACGTCAGGTCACCGAAATATGACCTCTACGATCCTTCACATGTATCCGTCTGTAGTAAGACTTAGTGTTAGTTTGTACCACATCGCTTGTGCCGCATCACGTCCTCGCCCGTAGCGAGAATGAAAAAGTGGCGGAAGTTCCTGTCGGAGCTTGCACACGAATTATTATATATATGGCACCCCCGGTGTGCTTATGATTAAAAAAGTTTTCAAGTACCATGGAACAGACCTTTCACGCGAGATTACATCTTTCTTCTAAATAAGAAGACTTGTACGAATAAAAAAAAAGATACAAAAATAAAAGTATCATTCTTTTGCAAAAAAGTTGAATTTTTTTAAGTCCTTAACTTTCCTTCGTTTTTATACTTTTTTATACTCATACTTGCGCGATGCAAAGTCCCGGCGGGTAGATTCAATGCACGTCTAATGTGAATGAACAGTCTTTAACAACGAGACGGCTGATGTCGAGGCCGAGGCCGAGGCCGAGGTCGATGCCGACGCCGACGCCGACACCGACGCCGACGACGTCATCGACGAGGAAGCGGCGGTGGTGGTACTGGTGGCCAGAGTAGTGCTTTTTCCACTGGATTGTGTGAGGACGGCAGCCGCGTAGTAGCGCATGCTGAAAACCGCCCCGCTATCGATCCGTCCTGAGCTTGCTCTCGCTTCTCCTCACAAGCCTCGCGGACGTCGCCACCGAGCAACCGTCCCGACATACGTCAAACCGGACGCGATTTTATATATATTTTTGCGTAACAACATCCTTCCTCATTCTTCCGTCTAATTGGATTGGTTATTAAGAAGTGCTTTAAGAGGTAGGACCAGCAGCGGCAGCGTTATGGCACGTCGGGGCGAACACTGCAGAGCGCTTTTCCTACTGTGTGAGTTTTCTGAAAGAAAGAGAAAAAATTGCGCGATCCCTTTTTAGTTGGGAAAGGAGTGAATGGAAATATGTTTCTATTATTGCGACAAGCGAATCGTATCTGTACGTGATCACAGGGGTTGCGTCAAGTGTGACGACCGAGTCGCGCCATTTAATTCTTAGATACATCAAAGATTTTATCATTCGAATGGAAAAAGTTCTATAATGAGCGAGTTTTTTCGTGATTACTCAAGTGTGTATATGAAGTAGTTACATTTTGAGTATATAAAGAGAAAAGTAGAGTAAAATATATATATATATATATATATATATATATATATATATATATACATATATATATATAGGAAATGATAAGGGAATGTAAAGAATTATTTTTTATACACTTGGTATGTCAAAGGCTTAAAGGGTTAAATGTCAATAACGATATGTGAGAAAGCTCATCGATACTGTGTTCTACGTCATCTATTATGGGAAAGAATAATAAAAAATGGTCGTACACATTGTGCTTTCAATATTGATATATTTAACTCCAATGGAATTTATAATTATAATGAATAATTTTTCGAATATTATGTTCCTGTATTATTATTATTTTATTTCAATCCTGTAATTACGCGATTATAGATATACTATTGTTTCAAATATATAAATGAGAAGGATGACAAATAGTGGTTTTGACCTGATAAATAACATTCTAATAAAATCTCACGAATGATGTAAAACTTTTAGATAAATGATGCGAGTGGTTTCTTTTTATCAAATAAATCAAAGATACAAATATATAACTTTTATCTTATATTTTCTTAAAGCATATTTTTCAAATTTTGCACACTTTTTATTTACTCTAGTTTCTCACTAACCTTAATTTCAGTATATAATTTAAAAGAAAACTGTTTTTCAAACTAGGATAAAAGTTATATATTATTTGATTAGATATAAAGATTTAATATATAAAGATTAGATTTAAAGATAAAGAGAAACGTGAACGTTGTAAATTAGATAATAATCTTTTAATAGCTTTATAAATTTTTAAAATTTGTTTTTAAACATGGCAAATCTACCGTGTATAATGATATCACTATTTTATTAAAATAATTTTCGACAGGGTGTGTCTCGGGCATAGCGTTTAGTATCCCTGTTCCTTCACCGATGCCGCGACAAGTGGATGAGCAACGTTATACCACACGTAGAATGTCGAAAGTCGTCCTAGAATATCCTACTCCGAAGACGAGATTACCCTTGGTAAACAAATTTTATTCCATATTGTCACTCTTTATTAATTATAGTATTCTCTGTCTCTCTCTCGCTCTCTCTCTCTCTCTCTCTCTCTCTCTTTCTCTCTCTTCTTTCTGTTTTTGAAATTATAACAAAATTATAGTCATCTTTTTAAAATTTTATTGCCGTATTTAATGACCATTTGAAAACTTTCTTAATTTCTTTTCGCAATTTCGAACGAATGTATACGATACTTTTTTCAGTGACCGATATGCACTTTTAGAAATACGATTTATATGCCTATACGCAGGAGTAATCATTTAAATGGATTCGTGGAATGTGCTAATACAGTCAAAGAGAAAAAAGCACCACGTTAGATTGTGTATATCCGTGCATATATGTACATCTACATGCTAATGTCCTCATAGTAGTGGGCGGCGACCGCTCCTACATACGCAAGCTGCATTACTAAATCTGCGCGTAATCGTATTACCACTTATTATGGACGCTTATTTAACCTAAGGCTCAAATCCGATAATTAACTCCCTCCCTGAGAAAGGTAGCTTCAGGCATTATTCGATTATGATATAACGCAATTATGTGCGTTCCCATTTTTTTCAGAAAAAATTGAAAATCTTACCTGCAAGAACCTGTGTTTTTTCAAGGACCTTACACTACACTATAATCGCACTTTTACGCCATCGCTATAACGTAGGAGAATGCATTGAATTCATAAAGGAGCACTGTACTATACCCAAAGCAATCTTATCAAAACTTTCATACAGCTCTTGGCTAGACCTTGACTTCATTTCTGCTGCCTTTTTCTTTCACTCTTCTATTTTAATGTTCACTTGACGCTAATCTTAACTTACAATTTGTACAAACTTATGTACGAAAAGACAACAAAATTAAAATTGAAATGAGAGAGGCTAATTTTCTACATATTATGATAACATAGTTAATCTTTTTCAAAGTTTTCTTAAAACATGACTTTAGAGACAATATTTATGATTTTTATATAAACCTTCATAAATCATCGCCATCAGATTAGCTAAATTAATTCCAATCGTAAAGTGTCAAGAAGAAAATAAAATCGTCTCGATCTAGCGTGATCCTTCATGTTGTTTATCGCTTCCGCTGAACGCCTGTTGCTGCTTGCAAATATTTTAGTTGAACGATACGTGCCGTGAAATTTACATTTCATCGCTGTCGCATGATAGTCATATAACTTCCGGCTGTAAATGCCACTAGCACTGTTACGACCTCTAAAACCAAGATTTTAGTTTCTAACACGACATTTTGCAATGCGACAGTTAAGATAAGAATGAAGAAATGCTCATTTTTAAAAAGACTTTTGTGTGTGTGTGTGTGTAAAAAGTATAGTTTAATAATATATGAAATTTAATATATGTATATATTAAATTTTGTATATTATTAAACTTTACATATATTAACTAAAAAATATTATTATTGTTAGAATTAAAAATTTGTTTTTTTTGTCAATAAAATTAAATTTTTGTTGAGAAAAAAATCAGCTTTTTAAAATGATCAAAGAATGTAGAAATAAAAAATAGTTTATGTAAGACATTATACAATACTTAATGATATTACAAAATTAGAAACTTGTTCATGCACTTAGATATGTTAAACAACTGATAAAATTTTAAATGTATCGATAACTTGTTTGTTCAGACTTCCATTAATATCTTCTTATATAAAGTGTTGTATCAGAATAATCACCTAATCTACCGTAAAATTATAAAGATATAAAGTTCTGATATAAAGTTCTGGGGCATTCTGTATCCTTAAATAATTTTTTACTATCTTGAAAAATTATAATTGTTTATTTACACGGAACTATTGAATATCCTAATTTATATAATAATGAAAAATAAAATCGAGAAGTAATATATATATTTTTTAATTTAATGATAATTAAGTAATATTACGAGTCTAATATTGATTCTTAATATTGAGGAGTCCTTAAGGTTTTCAAACTCTGTTGACGAAGTCCAAACTTTTTAAATTTTATATAACTTTAAATTAAATTCTTGTATTTTTCTGAGTTTTTATATGCTTGCGTTAGACTATTTACAATGGATTTATTGACCTCTTTGGCGTTAAGCTTTTATAATGTCCGATAGCTGCTTTTACTGCACTCCTTGACATTTCGATGGTATTATGTGACGTACTGTACAAAGACTTCGCAGCATTCGAAGGAACTTTTACTGTTACCACCCGCATCAGTTTATGTTTCTTCTTATGCTTTGTAATTTCAAATTTATACGTGTTGTAACATTGGTTTAAATTACCTGTTTCTATTTAAAAGAGTAGTTCTTGCAACAAAAAATTGTTATTGCAAAACTCGTTACATCTACGTTACAATAACAGGTGACCTTCTATCGAACGACATAAGCTTTTAAGCGGAAATTACCCTTCTAGAATATAACAATAAACTATAAATGAAAATATTTTATTGAGAGAGAGAGAGAGAGAGAGAGAGAGAGAGAGAGAGAGAGAGAGAGAGAAAGAGAGAGAGAGAGAGAGAGAGAGAGCAATTTTTCAGATAATAAAAATTTTATTGAATAAAATAATTCTATTAAACAATTTTTATTAGTGATTTTTCATGAGTACGGTATGATATACAATTTTATTGTTTTATTTTATAAATAAATATTATTTCTTTTTTTAATAATATTATATTGTAATTTTCTTTTTAAGCCGATCAATTCTCAACTCAAAACAACCACGATCGTGCCCTCAACCACGTCGACCACGCACAAACCATTTTCCACGGAAGAACCTTTATATCGGTTAGACGGAAGTAACGGACAAGCTTGCATTCTTCTTCAAGTAGACGCGCTTATCATTGTCAAATATCGAACAAAACTCGGCCAAGATCAAGTAAGAATCACATATGAAATAAATTCCAAAGGAAAGAGAAAATCTTTAATTGTATTGAGAAGGATACAGCGTCAGATAATTATATAACTGATTTTTGTATCTCCAGGAAGCGGATATTTACGTACCTGACGATGCCATTGTGACCGGAAATTGCGATAACGAAAACACAGTGACAATGTCATTGAAATGGGAAGCCTTCGTACTATCTTGGAGTTTCGCTAAGGTAATCTTTTATTGTGATTTGTGTCTCGATCTTTCCACAGCTGTGTCGATAGATAAATTCTCGGGTCAAGGAACAATTATACACACGAAGGATAAATCATTTGAATTACCAGGCACGGTGCTACTTGTTGTGAAAATCGATGCGTGACCCTTTTACTGAGATATAGTTCATTTTCACTTTTATATGCTGATTGCATGCTAGAAGCTATTACGATATTCCATCTCGAATTATGTCTCGATTAGAGTAACTATCATATGTATAAAAAGTAGAAGTTTACTAGATGTGGTATCCTAGAAAAAAAAACGCAGGCCTCGAGCAAAATATTACTTACATTATTATATTATACCAATACTTAAAAATATGTCATGTTATATTGTCTTTTAGCACAATCCTAATTTATATATAAAATCGTAATCTTAATTTTTATATAAAAGAATGATTGACCTCCTAAGATTTACACCGTATATTTAACGAAACATATAACTTTTTAGACACCCGGTGGTGAACGCTGGTATGTCGAGAAAATCGAACTGACCTATAACTCCAGTGATAAACACTTTGAACATATTGCTCAGCCAAGTAAGCACAATCAATGTTAATCTTATGAGTTTTTGGATAGATTTGTTATTTTGTGCGAAATATTTTAAGAAAATGTAGTAGATATCAAATTATGTGTGTTTGATTTTTTATTTTTATTTTTATAAGCTAAACTATCAAATTTGTACTGAAAACGTATTGAATAGAGTTTATTATATGAAAACTATCAAATATAATTGATATACATTTTTGAGAGAGAAATTGAATACACTATATTGTTAATTATAAATTATAATTATGTATATATGTCAAATTAATTATTTTCTTAATATTTTAGATAAGACCATTCGATTGAGTACTGGCCAGAAACATAGTTCCATGTTGTTTCCCACACCGGTCGGAAAATCGTACGCTTGTTCTGAAGAAACCGAGATTCCACTTACCGACGGCAAAAATAGTGCCAGCGTACTCTTGAGGTATCCCAATATATTATCAATTTAATTTGTGCAAAGTGTTTTAAGTTATAAACAGTAAATTGGTCATGATGCAATTCCAATTTAACTAAAGTGAATTTTGTCGCATATTTGTAACTAAACGTAAATAAAAAAAAGTCAAATTAATATCGAAAAAGATTTTAACATTTCGTCAAATCGAGCAGCCACATTTTGTGTTAAACGTGGAACTTCATTACACGTTAATAATATAATACAGCTATATGTGTATAATAATATTAGGCAAATTTTTATTTTTGTTAACTGTGTTAAAACAGAGAATTTGTCAGATATTGTCATAAAAATGAAAAATTTCAGAGATATGAAACTGCAACCGTTCAAGTTTAAGAATAACGAGTTTGCTGCTGAATTTTCGTGCACCTCGCTAAGTGCGCGGGCCAATAGAGACGAAACTGCGCCAGTTGCAGTCGGCTCCACGTTGGCTGCTGCGGTTCTCTTAACAATCACCGGCTATGCGGCCTACCGATACTTCAAGGTGAAAAAGGTTCAATACGATACAATGGAGTAAAGAATATCCGGGGATCCCACTGTCACGTCGATGCCAAAGAAGCATGTATCGCCAAAAATTGATGCTGTTCGCGAGTAAGCGACATGTAATTTTTCTTGACACCACACGCTAATCGTTTCTGGAAAAGAAGAAGGAACGTGTTTGTATGTGTTTTTCTCCGAAATTTTACTTTTCGGATTTTTCTTTTTCATTTGACATAAATATAACACACATATCTCGTTATTTTCACGGAAGTGATTTGCGTGATAATCTTTGAAGATACCTGAGTAATAAGTCGATTAACAGTTAAATTAAACTCTGGCTTAGAGCAGGCTCTGTGTGAAACAACATATCGCGCATAGAAATCTTTTAGACATATCTGAATACACATTCAGAATTCTTAAACGTTAAAAGATATTTTAAAATAGTTTTTTATTTGAAAATAACAGTCTGAACATGTTATAAAAAATATAATTTTTTCTTAATTATTATGATTTATTCTTTTGTTTTTTAACAAAATTTTACCGTTAATAATTTAATTATATTAATTTAATTATCTTTGACAGATGTTAAACAATAATTATATTTGAAAAAATTATTTTAAAAGATATCTTTGTGAGATAAAATCTTCTTCTCTTCATATTTTCTCATGGATTATTTGTAATTCGTAAAAGTCTTGATGTTTATGATAATAATGATGTGTGTGTTTATCAATTTTATATAATTAAAACAGTCAATTGCGTATAATGCATAACTATGTACACATGGAGTTAGATATCATCGATTTATGTGATAAGTATTAGAAAAGTGTCGACAAATGATGTAATGGAATTTCATTGCTAGTATATGCGCGACATATTTGTCAATCGTATCGAATGTCAACATATTTGCTTGAGATTAAAAGAAAATGGCATTCGCAATCGCAAACTCGGATGGTTGTATCGATAGGCTTTCTAATTCGTAGATTTTAGTCTACACATATTTATATGAACATTGGAGAAAAGTACTTTGAAATCTTGTTAATCATCGTACATATATTATCATTACGACAAGTTTGTTGATTACAAGTTTTTTAAATTTCGCATAATCTAAAATACACAAGAAATATATATTTTAATCTCCCGCGAAAATACCTTGCAGCATACAATCAAGATAATTAAATTGTTTCTGTCGGCGTAACTCTTATAATATAATGTATTATATCTTTATCTTTCGAACATTATTATAGGTATATAGCAGTAAAACAATTATATACATATAGTAATGAGAAATATAATACATATAATGATAACTTTGGTTAATTAACACGAAAAAATCGAAATGAGACTTGGATGTCTCAAAGGCAAGAGGAGGTCCTTCTCGGCAGCTAACGATGTTACATAGACGGGTATACCTAGATTACAATTAATGGGAGTGTATTAAAAATGTTAATACATTTCGATATGACGCCTTAATTATCTTGTACATAACATAATTTGTAGATTTTTTCCATTTTTAACACCAGTTATATTCTATTTAATTATGTTGTAGTTTCTATAATGTAGTCTCGTACAAGTTACTAATTTGCAAGTTTTGAAAAGTCTAAGATACTTAACTGTAAATATAAAATTTAATTATTTCGTGATTGTCTTTGTTGCTATTTATGTCTTAAGTGGATTGTGATCTGAACTATTGCGTTCAGATAAACGTTTACAATTTGATCTAAACATTATTCGCTTAACTCTATAATACAAAGAAATTGCGTATGTGTTACGTATGTGTGTGTGTATATATACATATATATATATATATATATATATATATATATATATATATATATATATATATACACACACACGTATACATATACTTGTTGCAAATCTTCTTCGGAATATTTATATGAATATGTCAATTTAAGAAATGTAATAAACTTTGTAATAAGAGAGTGATGTTATACGAAAACGTCATACAAATATTTTTATTTGACTTATAATTTGGTCCGTGCGTGCGCGCACAAATACAGTATACCTTGTAAATAGTGAGCGCTGAAACCACGATTATATATTACGAATGAGACGTTTACTTTATAAACAAAATAATTTAACGATTAATTTTTACTCATACTCAATCTTTTTTCGATCTCTTCTTGCAAGACTTCCCCTATTCCTGTATTCTCTATAGTTTATACTACATTTTTTCTAATAAATTTTCCAATATCTAGATCTGAAAAATTTCGAAAATGTGCACTCATTCAGGAAATTATGAATAATTTATTTTGATATCCTAGCGTATGAAATTCGAAGTTATTGTAATTTTATATTTATTCAAATTGCAGTGTTAAGTAGTTATGATATTGCGAGCTTTAATCATCTATATAAGATATGGTGCAATGATTATGATGATAAAGAGGACGGTTTATTTATACATTGAAAATAGCTGATCGCTGGCGACGGCACGCGAGGAATAATATAATTATTAGCAAGGTTATAGAGAACATATCTAAATGTAAAACGTATGCGTCCGCGCGTGCATGAATTAAAAATTATACATATTTACGCGCGTACATATATGTCGTATATATATATATATATATATATATATATATATATATATATATATACTATATGTATACATATAGTATATACATATATGAAAAACCTATGTTATCGATACGCATAATATATAAACCTCTGTCTTCCAAGTATTAAATTAAAGTTACTTCGTATGTAAATATATTACGGATATCGTATGTCATATTTCCAAGATTCGTCAATCGTCGTGAATGTGGCCGGTAGCGTTGTATAAGTATTGTGACGATTCACAAGATCCCAAGTAAGATTTGAACATCAATAGATTGTCTTCAATCAATTTTCGGTACATTTCGATTTGCAGTAAACGCGATGAATATGCATTTTCTTGATTTAAAAAAAAATATATATTATAAATCTAGACTGGATAGATTCATTTTTAAAGCAAATATATTGTCTGTTATATAAAAGTACGCTATATAATTAAGTTTATTACATTTACCACTATCTCCTCTTCTCTCTTGTTTTATAATTTCAAGAAACTCGAGTAATTCTTATTGATTGAGACAGTCTAAACCAAAAACTGGAATGATCGAATGAACATCATGCATGCTCGCGGTATCGTGATACTAACACGTGGAAGGGTCTAGTTGTAATTTAAAAATGTATTTTTGTGCTAAAGTCAATCTTATATCATAGATTAGCAACGATTAAGAAAGTTAGCGGCGCGATTTAGCGGTTTATGTCTCGCAGTACGATAAATTAATGAATGAGACATTCGGTGGATCTGTTAACGATTTTGCGCACTTTTTTTGTGAAACAACATACGTATATGAGAGTAACCCGCAATGACTTAAACTGCTGAATCTGACGTTTTCACGGTGAAATGGCGTCAAATTATGAATCATATCGCTTGACCTATAGCCACAGCGTTAAGTCTTGTAACAATTATTGATATAATGCATTACCGTGAAGATCGCGAGAACAGGGAGTTAAATTTCGGTTTCACGTATCATAGTATATCATACGTCTATTAAAATTGTATCATATCGAGATAAAATAAAGGCTGTTATACAAGTTCACTCAATCGCACCCACATCGTACCCATAATGATTTATGTGTGTCAAAATTCTCTGAATTACAATAATCTCGCAATTTCCAAAGAAGTAACAGAAAAAAATTTCCCAATAAATAATAATATTTTTGCAAATTTAAATTGTTCAACGATCCGTCTGGCAAATTATATATTTTTGGAGTATTGTTGCGTATCATTTTTTTGAGAAATTAACGAAGTAAAATAATTAATTATTTGGAAAAAAGTACTTTGAAGGTAATAACCAATTACTATTATTTCAGATAGTAAATAATCGATTTTCTTGTTTGTCTTGAATAATTTTGTGATATATATTTGTGGAAATAATCATCAAATAAAATTTTGAATAGAAACTATTTAGCAAATTATATATATCTCGTAATCGTGTTTAATTTTATATACACATTTTATGTTACGCCTTTCGAAAGCAGATGTCTATTTGGCGTTCACGGGGCGAAGGGTCGAAGATATAATAATCTCGCGTCGTGGAAAGGGCGTGAAAAGTACAGTCAAGCAGGCTTATGCTAGCCGTGGGGAGCCCTGGTACGGCTCCCTTTGCGCAACACGACGCACCGTCGTCAACGACTCATTGTTGCAATGTCCATTGAAATCTCTCACAACAATGGCGCGCGACAAGACGACCTCATTGTCGCCTGCGAAAGCATCCCGGGTCTTTGCGCCTGCGGGTGCCTGCGCAGAAATCGTCGAGCCCGAGAGGATTACCCCTCGTAGCGCGGATTATAGCGACGCGCGATTATTCCGCCAATTTAGTATCTGATTAAACGAGTCCGCTAAAAATGCTCGAGAAAACGCAATCACGAGATGAGTAGCGAAAAAAAAAATCGCAAATGTTGCTGCATTTTTTATACAATTTATAAATAATAATAGTGATGTACCGTTATGACCGTCGAAAAAGGAAAAAGAAGAAACCGTCCGCGGGAAAGGAGTTTATTTTGTGCCAATATTCAATCGCGCTTGTAATTGGCCGACGCACACCTAATTAGCAATTACCGCGGCACAATTTCGTTTAATTGGCTGGAAATTTATTCTTCGCGCATTGGACGATAACGCTCTCGCGGCAATAACACGGCGGCGGTGACCGGGATAATTGAACGTAATTGACCACGTTTGATGACAGATGTACCGCTAGATTCGATAGAGATGGTTCGCGAGGAACAGAGAACGACAGGGTGAACGAGCAGTTGAGGGGGGTGGAAAGGGCATGGTGCGCGGTAGCGGGGTACGGGGACGGCCTATAATTTATAAACTAGGGGCTGTTTTGGGGTAATTGCAGATAACGACGGGGCGGTCCGGATAACAAGCCGACATGGGAGTCACTGGACACCGGTGCCGCTCCACCATCCGCGTGTAACACCATAACCTTAGCGTCGTTACGTACGGTAATCCCTGCTCTGTATGTGTAGTATAGTTTGCAACCCTGTCCAAGCATAAGTTATGTCGCGCGTGATATCTCACCGCCGAGGGTTGAGTTAATAAACGACCGCGGTTGCAGCGAATCGCCCACCATCACCGCCTTTCGTCCTTCGAACTCGTTAGCTTGAAATGTCGAGCACGATGTCGTTTAGACTAGGCGATTCATCGTTTTCCTATCATTTTAATTATCGAAATTATTCTCGAACACTTGATAAAATAATTTAATTAATTGTGAGTAACTGTGATCGTTAATTTGATGATTTTATATCCAAGACGTCACACATTGTCTGAATTAACTACTGATAATTTTGCGATGTAACCACGGGTTATTTATCATATTATTATTTAATTATGACAACAATTTTTGCAGAGATAAGTTTTCCATCTTTGTCCCAGAAACCACTTCACACGTTATTAAACATGAAAAGTAATATCTACTTGCTGGAGTAGATTTGTGAAAAACCCAATTGAATACCAGTACACAATAATCCCTAAACTACTTGAAGATTTTTGTTGAAAGTTGAAAGTTGAAAGTTGATGGATTGCTCTCTTATATTTTGACAGGCTTGTGGCTTTGTTCATAGAATTTTGGGTATTATTACTTCAGGATTGTCAGGATAGTATATTATCAGATAATAAATATTTATGGTGATTATAGTATATATTAACAGCAAATATTATATTATTTTAGGTTTCGTCGGACAGTTTGAAACTAGGGGTCTGTTCTTTTCAGCTGCACTGCTGAACTAGTGCAATAAGTTAGAGTGAAAAAATATATATATGTCTCATTCTAACTTATTGCACTAGTTCAGCAGTGCAGCTGAAAAGAACAGACTCTAGAATACATATTTGATACATATGTTTACTTATGCCATATATTATCTTAATAGTTTAGAGATATTAATGTTTTTGAGTTAATGCGAATGTTGAAGATAAGCATTTATAATTAACTCAATCTTTTTACAAACAAAGAAGTTACTTCCTTGTAATATTTGACAAAAACTTAATAATGATACTCTTTACACATGTATTTTATACTTCTTACAAATAAAATTTATGAAAAATATTATATATAGAGCCATTATGTCTTGCAATAAAAACTTAGCTTTGTAAAAATATACATTTTTAAAATCTTAATTTTTTTCTCTCTCTTTCGCTTTCTTCTTTTTTTGTGTTCTTCTTAATTTAATAATTTAATTTATATTCATGGCGCAGTTGAAAATATAATTTTTTTCTTTTATTCTATTGCAAAACAACTTACTGGTCGGGAAAACGTCGGATGCAGCATCCTGCACTCTCAGTTGCGTTGTAATCAGTCTCGGACATGGACTCGAGAGAAGATCCTTCCTGGAGCGCTATAAATACATCTCCTGGATGTATGACGCGATGATTTCTTAGTTCCCACAGCATGGACAAGCAACTCGATGCAATCAACGTCTTGATAAGCCGATAAAAAGCAACGCGGCCTTGACGAGTCTGCACGGTCAGCTCGAAGAATCGTCGTAGGCAGCGTTTCGTCTTCGTCTTCGTGAAAACGTCATCTTCGTACGCGTGTAGCGTGAAAGAATTAGCCGACTAATATCGGCATCGCTTGCATTGCGTGGATTAGAAAAATTTGCCGAAACAACATTCTGAAACATTTCAGCACCTTCTACATATATTTAGCAAAATTGAAAAATAGGAAAGATTAAAATTCAACAGAAAAGATATAAAAAATTTTATATTATATAAAATATTTATAAAATACCTCTGATAGAATTTCAGATTTGTGTGAAGCTTCAAGACCTTTATGTTTTACTGTATGATTGTGATTTACTGTGTGATAAAATTTTCTTTTTAATAATAGAAAATAAAAGTAGCGATTAAATACAATATAATGCATATAAATCTTGCAGAATTTTAATGTAAACATTTTATATTAAATATTTTTTTTTTATACATGGCACACACACAGAAAGATACAGAAAGGATTGAGAGAGAATGCGATAACTCTAATTGAATAAATCTCGATTGCGAGGTCGGAGCGATTTCATCGTTTGAAAACCACCCTCTAACAAATATGACGACACGTAAACGGGGGATTTTCGTGGGGTTGGCGCGCACATTCGCCATCTATCTATATATGTATAGCTGCCTATTGGGGTGCTCCAGGGTGACAATGATGTAACGTGAAACCTGCAAAACTTTTCTCACCCCTCTTTTTCTGTCTGCCATAAACGTAAATTCGGAGCTTTATTTGCTTGTATTAACATTGCATTTTTATTCCGTGTGTTTCAATTTAGCGAAGAGTATTAAATTTCAATGCTTGCAGTATAAAATATTACATTCCTCGACAAATTAATTCGATAAATTTTAATGTATTTATACAATATAAGTTTTAAACTGAAGAAGACTTATTGTATTCATTATATTTTAAATAAAAATTAATAGCAAATAAATTTAATCTTGCGTAATTGCGATTACTGATAAACGTGAAAAAATAAACTAAAAGTATCAATATAATTTTTAAGATGAATGAAATGAGATAAAGATGCTTGTAAAACCATTTTACAATTCTTCTTGTGCTTAGCAAGACTACAGAATTCTCTCAATTATTGAATAAGTGAATCAAAAGTGTATGTGCGTTTACGAACCATTTGGTGGTCGAATAGCGTTGCGAATAGGGGTGTCTCAGCTGAAGAGGAAGAGAAAGGTGTCGCCGGAGGTGACAAGAGTGGGGGGACGAAGACATGGTAACACAGGATAGAAGGAAGGGCGTTCATAATAACGTCCAAAGGAGGGGGCCAACAGCGTTCCTCGTGTTCAGATGCTCTTTTCAAGAGTGCGAACCCTCCTCGACGCGCATTCAAGTGTCCGCTGCTTTGTAATGCCTCTTAATACTGCTTCGCTGTCGTTATTAAGGATCCGGAACATATTGTCGATACAACAGCGACGACACCGCATTATGGCGTCAAGCCCTTCATTGGGCTTTACGTACACTGTAGGAGTGTGGACGTATCGGAAATGTGGGATGAACATTTTCAGCGGAAGTTGAGAATATAGAGCAACGTGATGGAATTCTTAAAGAAGACTTCTTAAAGAAAAATATCTCTCTCTCTTTCTCTTTGTGTAATGTTTTATATATTTGATAGTTTAACTAGGTAAAGAGCCAATGTTACTTTTAAATTTAATGTTATTACCAGTTCTCTCTGCTATGTATATCTACCTTTTCATATATTAATGGATAATAAAAATAAAAAGATAGTTCAGAAATAAATAATTTTCTGTATCTCTTTTATTTGAAACATTTTTTGAAAAAACTTCTCCTTTTCGAGATATTTGCGTGTATTGATTAAAATAGTCTACCCTGTATGTACAATATATTTCGTGAAATATTCTGGGAGAATTTTCCAAAATTTTTTTAGCAAGTGAAACAAGAGTACAAGAGATAAATTTTAAGTTCTTTTATAGAAAATTCGGACTGAAGATCTCGTAACTTCTCTAATTTCTGATCGAGGGTCGATTTCATAGAAAAGTACCTCGTTTCACGTTTTGTCGGAGTTCATGACACCTTTCTTTTTTTTATTATCGTCGAATTACGTAAAGTGATTGCGAGAACCTCCCTTGCAGGCAGCGTTTCGCGACGATTCGAGCATCGCGATGTACCTGCAGATAAATCGTGCGAGTTAGCGTAAGACGATCCGGTGCGCGAAACTATGTCTACCTTTTTTTCCCACAAAACTCACCTGACACAAGTTCCACTGATAAGGGAACATAGAAAGTGCGAAGTAGCACATCAAGAAGAGTTTCATGTGAGGAATTATTCGCGATATCTCCAAGTAACGAAGAATTTGTGGTTACAAAAAACACAATATTTATCTAAAAAGAGTTATTAATCACTAATTTATATCATAATAAAATTCATTTAAATTTAAAAACTCTATAATTAAAATTTAACATTTTTATTTTAATAATTATAACATATGTATATGTAACACTGCGTGTGTGTGCATATATACAAGTGTACATTAATACTAAATATACATTTAATAAATTTCTCGAACATTAGTAATTTGTTGTGTATGGCAATATTGTTATTTTATTAATTAAACTATATATCCTGAATATTTTTTGTGCAAATTATCAAAGATATATTTGACAATACATGATACATTATTTTCTAAATACTTTATAACAAAATCGATCGAGATTGGCAATTTTATGTCTGTTACTTTTTATACTTTTTGCATAGCTATGTAACGCGTGAAAAATTTTACCACATGCGTCTATTAGCCGATGTGAACATCAAGCTAATAAGCATCATCGTTTCAGCCCTCAGCAGATCTATCAGAGATCATTATAATTGGCGTAGCATACATATCTCTCTACCCTTTTCCATTAACTCCATCTTAAGGGTTACGCCATTATGCTTCTCCGAGCACATGTCGTGCTTCTTCCCTCGTGTACCGATAATAATTAGCCGCAACTATAAATCTCGGCACTACAGAGCAGTTCACATCATTAAATATCGAGTTCTTCGTTGGTTGTCGTTTTTTGTAAAACCAGAATGTGTCGTTATTTATTACAGAGAGAATTTACGGGTGGTTCTCTCACCTTCGCACTCTGGTAAAAACCTGTAAAAAAAATGCCATGGAGAGCGTTCTTGATTGGCTTATCTATGTCGGCTGTTAACAGAGGTAAACGTTTTTTTAAATTCTTTTTTTAATGCCGAAAGAAAAATAGTTTCGAAGCAATTGTGGTACAGTATTTTATTTTCGCACTTTATGGAATTATTTTTAAATGATTGTTTTTTAATTTACTCTATGTAATTAACGAGCGTTTTAATTCCACAACAATCTGCTTGTAAAACATTAATTAGCAAATAAATTTGTAATGTAAATAATTTTTAAAAATTATCTGTAAATATAAATAAAAATTTTCCAGTTGACCAACCTTCGATACGAAGCTTTGCGTCGTGCGCATACCAGGCGTATGCAGTTGCATAGGCAGTACGCAATGTGCAATACGATCCTTCATTCAGGCCATCGGTTCGTCGTTACATAATTTAATTTTAATATTCTTATCTGACCTTCTTTTGTACTGTATATGAAAAATAATTTCTCATAAATGTACTATCATTAAGTGAAAATTATTTCGACATTTTGATTAAAATTATTATCGGTTATAGAGATGAATTAAAACAAAAACAAATTAAATCATGATTTAATTAAAAACGATATTTTCGATGTTAAAAATTTCTCTCTTTATATCTATTATTTTGTTATTATGTATGTATTCATTATTATGTTATTGTGTAAGAATAGCAAAATTTTCATCTATTATTCCGCCTATATTGTACATTTACACTTTCTTTTCTACCGCGTCTTTAATTTAGAAACACGTGGGCCATGCGGGATGCTTCGTAAGAGAATATAAGGATATGCATACAAACAATTACAGAAGGGATGATGACAGTACGTCGCTCGTGTGCTACCCTCAAATCACGAAGCGCATCTAACTAGCCGTGTAATCGACAATTTCGACCTATTATACGTTACCCTAGGGCGCTATGTCCCTGATAAAGTATAGACCTTATGCTTGGTCGGCCTCTCTCATACGAAGTAATAATAATTATTATTAACATGCAACTTACTAATTTCAATCTTTCATAGATTATTAAATCAAGTCACTAATTTAAAAAAAATGTAATATCTCTATCGAGGAAAGAGATACTACATTTTATACAAATTGTTACTTTGTTGCAGAAAAAAAGCATATCTTGCGTCATGCAAATATCAGTACGTTCATGAAAATTTAAGTTATTTTTATTTCGTAAATAACGAAGCTAGCTATGACTAATTTTTATGTATCACAGACAGGGAAAAGCTATCACATCTCTGGATCTACGTACAGACCCATCGACACGGTGAATCACAGCATAAAGTGGCCAGTGACACATAAAGAGCATATTTTCGGGTATTAGGCCGAGGACCCTCGTGGGCCCCATGAATGGCTACCTGTGTTCACGCCTGTTCGCGCACCGTTCACCCGGATAGGACAAAAATCTCTCGCGCCGATCTACGTCAAGCAGTGGTGCTAATGGGAAAATAACCGACAGATTATGTCGCCTAATCCGCTCATCGATGAGATTGCATTGATGAGAGGGGACGACCGAATATGAGTATTTTGTTCTCGTTCATTTTCCGGATCGCGCGCAGATCGCGGCGACAGGACATCTCTTCGCGCATTAAAATGTCTTATTGAGCTCGAAAATCAACCATGCGTCGAAAATCAAATTGTCAAGAGGCCAGCTGAGACACTTTGAAACATATAATATTGTAATTGTTTGAATCATAAATTGTTGAAGAGTCTGTAGTGGTTTATTATAAAAATTAGAAAAAAGTGAAAGAAAGCAACACGACATTAAGTGTCTATCTCAGTGTGTATTTCCGTCTCGACAATCCGAGACGTCACTCTCTTGCCTCCTCAGGTGCGCATCGAGAATGTCGGCTGCTAAAAATAAATCTAGTTGTACGCAATACATCGCTGCGATTGTCAGTGAGTAAGTCCGGGGACGGAGTCGAGCAGAGTAACGTGTAACGTGTGCACGAAGATAGCCGCTATCTCTTGACCGGCGACGGAGGTGGTGTCCGGTGTCCGGCCACCAACACGACGTGCATGCCGTCGTTACGAACGAGCTCCTTTCGTCACCTCTCGACCCGGCTTATTGTTCGCCGATATTAATTTTAACGGCGCGTAGATACGCCGGACGATGACACCGCGGGAACACGAGACGCACCTGCGATGCAGCGTCGCCGCAGGAGTTGCTCGAGTTAAAACCGACTCTTTAAATTTCATCGCTTTTCCTGGAAAATTTTTATTTCTAAATGCCACAGACGTAATTTTTATATATATATAAAATTATATATATATATATATATATATATATATATATAATATTTAAGTTTACATTTTGTTATCGACTTTAAATTAATTGTGTAAATTAACCAAAACTGCATATTATTTAAGTTATTTGTCACAGTTATTTATTTTTGTGTTACTTGTTAGTCAAAATAATAAAATAAAATTTTATCTTGTATTTTAAAAGAAAACAGACCTTGATCACTGACAAATAAAATTGATGAATAAAACGTATGGAAAAATCGAATAAATTTCTCGTTTCTAAATGTCATTGAAATACTGTTTCACGTAGCTGTTCTATGGAAAGTTTATGCATCTCGTACTCTCTTCTCCCGGTGTCCTTTGCGCACGATTTCATGGCACTTGCGAATCCATCATTACAAACGGCTCGCTGGCTCTTTATCGTCACGTCGCTTTACGTGAAACCGTAGATTCATCCACGACTGCGAGAGGACGACCCGGCATGACCCGGGACAAACAGCCGAAGCGAAACGGAAGGTAAACGAGGCCGCGTTGAAATCTACGAGAGAGAGCAAGAGAAGGGAAAAGAGGGAGGAAAGCGAGAGGAAAGAGGGAGAGAAAGAGAGAGAGAGAGAGAATTGCCGGCGCCGGTTTAATTTATCTGGATTTACGGCGTTGAAGATGCCTCACCGTCTGTACCCCCGGCTGGAGGAGGAGAATTGCGAGAGTGGTAGGTGGGGGGGGGGGAGGGGGAGGATTTTGCACAGAGCCATTTTGGAATGCAATTAAACGCAGTACAGTGAAACACGATGCCGCCGCCGCCACCGCCGCCGCCGCCGCCGCCGCTGTTGTTGTTGCTGTTGCTGCTACTGCTTCCCTCCTCCGCAACCCCTGCTATGTTCTGTCTCCCCTCGCCTACCTCCTCCTCCCACGTAGCACCTGCTGGTGCTCTTTGCCTCGAATGCCTTGATGTGCCCAGATTCAACAAACAGGGTGCTTTCCGAACGGACGAGTCCTGATGAGGCACAAAGTGGATTCGCGAAATGCATTTCATTGCTTCAAAGCGCTTTCGTCTTACACCGAGCAGATTTAATTCGAGAATTACTTTGTCGGAGTATTATCGTACTGCCGTACGTTGTAATGCTGGACAAATAAATAATCATGTTCTGTGAGGGAACGTATTGTACTTATTATTGCACGTAATTAGCGACGAGTTGTGAACTCAACTCGCTTGTATCGAAAAAAATCATTTTGTTATGTATAAAAATTTTTATAGAGAGTACAGAAATAGATTTGTATATTATAATTTATACGATTTAATTGTATGTAAGATAAAAAGTATAATAAACTTATATATTATATATACACGTATAATATGAGAGAGAAAGAGAGAAAATGATATATTATATTTATGTAAAACGCTCATAAATGTAATATGTTATTAAAATAAATAAATTCAAGTGAAAACGATGAAATAAAGTAATATATTTTGTAAGTATAATATATATAATAGTAAGTATAATAAGTTGTAATATATTTTCTAAAGCAGCATGGTTTCTGGCTCTAGTCTATCTTGATTACACAATATTCACATCCTTTAGGTAAGAGATCATTTGAAACTTCATCTCTTTTTCATCTCTTTTGCAACCAAATTTCAACTAGTCAACTTATTTTCGAGGACCAATTGCCTGTAAATGATGTACACTCGAGAAAATATCGAATTGTCGAGTGCGCTCTTAGACTTAATAGGAATGAAGGAGGGACGATGTGAAATCGGTCGTTTTGATAAGGAAGAGCATCATCCCTATCCCAAGGGTCGGGAACGGAAGGACGTACGGAGGAAGAGGGTGAGAGAGACAGAGAGGAGGAGAGAAAATGGCGGCCCAGAGGGAAATCCGACACCAAATCGAAGGAGACGCCATCGCAAAGCGCGGCGCCGCCCCTTTATCATTGGGTCTTGGCTTCGGCACGGTGTCATCCTCAAGCTCATAAGCTCGAGCGTAATCAAACCAGAATAATTATCATAATTTTTCTTGCACTTCATGCATCTAAAAATTTTCTCAATCCATATTAGAGTGATGTTAATTAAAACCATACCGATGCATTGTAACAAATGTTTATTTATTTATTTAAAATTTATTTAAAAAATAACAAATTTGGAGTTGCTTGTACGTAGCAAAAGATAAACAGAAAATTTTAGGCTTAATTACTGTATATTTAATCAATCGATTTACTATATAAGGAAATATTCATAAATTCATTAAATTATCTTAGTTTTTGTCGGACAAGTTTATAAATTCTTCACTCTTTGAGCGGCCTTTGCTCCAAAATATATTACGTTACGCCTACATCGCATGTCATACAATGGCAATTAGTTAAAAAAGGCGGAGCAGATTCAAAGGATTGGCGAGGCGTGCCGAGGAAAGACGTCTTCTCTCATCTACTGATGATCGGTTCTCTTGATCTACATAACACCGCCAGGCTTTTCTATATTTTCAACCACCATTTCCGTCCCACGTTACATTCTAAATCAGTGCTATCGTTTTTACTTGATTTAATCAACTTTTAAGTATTCTATAAGGAAAAGACTATCGAATAATCTCATTGTAACAATGTATTTTTTGGAGAGCGAGAGAAAAGAAAAAGAGAAAAATTTGTATCATTATTCACCTTTAAATGTGTACATATTTCTGTATTATATATTATATATTTTTTATAATTATGATGCAGATAAATTATCTAATAAGAATTTAACATGCCTACTGTAGCATGTATTTAAATTTTTTAATTTATATTACAATTATATGTATATTAAAATGTACACATATATATAAGTATATAATACAGTTCAACAATATGTTCTTAAAAATATACTTGACAATAATTAATTTAATTAAATCATGTGATGTAAGATAAATTTCATTAAAATTAAAATGAGGGTGAACGATCGAAATACATGTATACAAAACACGGTAACGATAAACGACATACGCGATGTTCGTGAATGAACGAAACCGATCCTTGGGCGTGTACGAGTTCGTATTCGGACCGATCTACAGCTAAAGTTACGTTTGTCATTGGATCATATTTGCAGAAATGTGTATCATAATACGACTCCGGAGATGAGCCGGCGACCTTCGCGAGGGGGTGAAAATCTTATCGTGAAAAGTAAACACTCTAAAAAAGTGGTATCTGCTCCTTTCCCATTACATAATCCTACGTCGAAAGTCCGTTGATTATTCTGAAATCTACAGTAAAACAACAATTAGCATAACAAATTATTATGACAATTGTAACAGTTTGAGATAGTGATAATAATTCGACGATTTTTCTATATTTTCAACTTTTATATTTTAGTATATTTTATATTAAGTTATATATTTTTTTATATTATTATAAATATACAAATTTTACTGTGCAAAAATTGTGAAATCGTACTATTGAGTATTATCATTCATCTCACTCGGGTGTGCGTTACGTGCAAATTGTCTAAAATGTGTGATGTCTAAATAATTCATAAACAAATTGATGACAGATTTCCTTTCGTCAAATCTACCGACGAAGGGTGAATGATTATTGCCGGTTGTTGTGAAATTAATCAAACACGAGGTGCGATAGCATCGCGTGGAATCACAACACGGTGTACGGTAACGTTGACACGTTCCATTTCCGGTGTTTATTGGTCACACGTATTTCGTGATTCCTCGATAGCTCCGTGATAGTGGAAAACAGTATCTACCACACGAAAAATCGCACAAAAATTGCTGAATGTCGTAAATTGGAAGCTATGCAATAAGGACATAAATAAAATAAAATCTTCGATAAGCAAATTTCTTTTGCTGTCTACGCGTCCAAATTTTTATTTTACTTTCACTTTAAATTTAAAATAAATTTTATAAAATAAGCAAGATAAAACAGAGAAAAGCAATCTCTCGTCAATTGATAAATTTATTTTTAACCATACTTTAGAGAATATAATTATACTAGTAGAAAAAAACCATGAACTTGATTAAGGATCTAATGTTGAATATCAATTCAACATTAGAAAGCAAACATATGTCGAGAATGGAGTATGAAGCCAAGAAGAAGAAAGCCCGATGCACAATACCATAATTCGTCACTTCAGTTACATAATAAAAGAAATTACGCGAGTCCGACTCATGGAAGGAATCGCCGAAATTCGATATATCCAGGTAATCGGTCTGTTGCGGAGGTCGCCAGGTGAGAATTCAGCACCGTGTACGGAGGAATCGGAAGCGTCACGGGGCCGGCGGCGACTCGGACGGGGTGAAGCCCGCGGTCGGTAGGGGGTAGAAGATCGCACCGCCCCCGAGTTCCACCAATGGAACGGAGCGGTACGTCGCACGGCGACCAATCGTTGGGTGGTGGCCGTGCCGTTTCCTCGCTCATCGCATGATTCTGCTGCCGAAATAAAAGAGGAGATCGAGGAGGGAGAAGGAAAGAAGAAGAGAGAGATGGCAGAAGAGAGGAGAACGAGAAAAAGAGAGAGATAGAGGGAGAGAGAGAAAGAGCGATATCAGCACCGTCAGCATTGCCACCGGGCACCACCACAACCGTCGTCGGAGGCGGCCGCACGACCACAATTCAACGACGGAAGCCAGCGGGACAACGGCTGCCGGCACCGTGAACGCGACGACTGTGATCGCCTTACTAACTTGGTGACTTGGTCACTCAGTGAGAACGTCCGCCACGGTCAAAGACATCCTCCTGAGGAGTATCGAAGTTACGCAATCGGTTGTTTGTTCGCGCGATCGCTTATTGGCTACTTCATAAACTCGCTGTTCTCCGATGTAGAAACCGAGGGTGGCTGTGGACACTTGATACGAGAAGTAGTCACTAGGAGATCCAGCAGTGCACTGGTACTACGCGGTGGTGTGTTTAAGCAGAATTTCATACTTCTTTCCATGGTGGGTCCAATGCCTTCCCTACGGGTGGTTGAACATTAGTAGTGGTTAGTCAGTAGTGGTAGTCAAGGATTAAAGGATTCAGGTAGCGGATTTTGAGGACTCGAGCACCTGATGGCGAATGAACGGACAATTGGTAATCTCTGGAAGGGACGTAGCCTCAAAGGATTATTGTGGATGTGAGAAGTATCTCATTATGATTACGTAATTTATTATGAACCATTGTCGAAATCGAAGAGTTCAGACTTTGTTTTAGACCGACGGAACTCAAGTTCAAAGTTATTTGCTTACAGTGCGGTAATCAAATACGATTTTGAAGGACAAATAAATAATTATACGCATAAAAAAAATTTCTAAAATTATTGGTGAAACAGAAATGATTGTCAGAAATCGTAGGATTATATCTATTAAAGTGTAGATATAAAAATCAGGATTTATTTACATTAAAAAGGAATAATAGTTATATTGTAATGATTGAAAAATAATCATTACGCATTCGAGTTACTCTTCTGCAATGAAGTATACGGCCCATCGGATGTATTGTGAAAGTACAATGATTGTTTGATCTATGCAATTATCATACGTTTAAAAAATAAGTTTATTCCAAAATTAAAGTTTACGAACAGTTTTTAAACCTGTGACTTGAAAAAATGTCACAACTTTACTGGAGTAAGCTTTGATGAATGGGAATGGAGTCGGGCATCGATATGAATGAAACGCGCGTGATTAAACAACCGTCGCGTCGACTTAAACGTGCGAATAACGGATGCTTACTTTCGTCATCAGTTATTCATCCGGTCGATCTATAAGACATATCGATACGGTATTCCGATTTGCCGAATGGCAAAAGCGGGAAAGTAAATTCCTCGTAAGAAGAACATTGGCTCTAATTTACAGATTTCACGATAAGAATCCTGCTTGTGATAAAAACCCAGTGGCAAGAATGCATGGACAATTGATGAATATCTGTAAAGGATTAAATATATAAGATAAATAAAATATATCAGATTTCAGGGAAATTTTTCTTCAATTAATTAGATTGATAAATTGCCAACATTTTATTTAAAATTTGACTACAATCGCAATTCAGTTTGTAGTTGAAGAAATTGTTCAAGTAACTTCTAAAAGAAATCGCGGGAAAAGTTTGAGTCTTCGAAAATTTCTCGCGCTTGGGAATCAGCGAATGAGCACGGAATTCTGTCTCCTCTCCGACATCTGGGTTCATGAGAGACACGCAGCCACCAACCAAGGATGTCGGATAGTTCGGATCAGCTGTCATCACCGAACAGCGACTGCAATAGTCAAATGGGCGTTGTGCATCGCAATACAACCGCGCAATACAGCAACACATCGTCGATGTCCGCTCTCGGGCTGACTCATCATCCTCAAAATCTGACGCCGACGTCGAATGGCAGTCCCCAGTATTCGCAGGAACTTTCCTCCTGCAATTCTGCCAGCGTAAACACTAACATTGGGAACATCAGCGGTCTCTCCCTTAACAGCAGTACCAATAACTTCACACCCGAGCAGATATCTTGCATGTGCGAGGCGCTGTCGCAAAGCCAGGATATTGAGAAACTATCTAGGTAACTTAAGGGACCGTACTTCAGCTCTCGCTAAGTATCCTTTATTTATTTACTTAAAAATTACGTAATATTTCTTAAAGTTCTGTTTTCTTTCTTACAAAATTCTTAAGTTATACATACAAAGTTACTTTTATTCTACGTCAATTAAAAAAATAATTAAATAAACCTATATTCGTACCAGATTTCTTTGGTCCCTACCACCCGGAGAACTGTTGCGCGGAGGCGAGAGCGTGCTAATGGCGCGTGCCGCCGTTGCCTTTCACCGCGGAGCCTATCACGAGCTTTACTCGATCCTGGAGAGCCACCCTTTCTCGCCACGTCGACATCCCGAACTTCAGCAGATGTGGTTCAAATCGCATTATCGCGAAGCTGAGAAAATTCGGGGCCGACCATTGGGCGCCGTGGATAAATATCGGCTACGCAAGAAGTATCCGCTGCCGAAGACGATCTGGGACGGCGAGGAGACTGTGTACTGCTTCAAGGAACGATCGAGGAACGCTTTGAAGGAATGCTATATGAGGAACCGATATCCTACGCCAGACGAGAAGAAGAATCTTGCAAAGAAAACTGGCTTGACGCTGACTCAGGTGTCCAATTGGTTCAAAAATCGCCGACAGCGAGATCGCACACCGCAAACGAGACCGTGAGTTTTTCTCATAAATTTATACAAATTCTTGAGAATGCGAAAAATTAAAACGCATAAGTTGCAAATATTTTCAAATACTTGGGGATATATAATAAAGACTGCTATAGAGATTCGACTAATTAGTCGATTCTCTATAGCAATCTTTATTCTTATATAAACCATAGTTGAACTTTTCGTAACAAGGTTTCTGAGTTTTCTAATCTGTATGTGTATTTCTGCAATTATTATTTGAAATCGTCTGCCGGTTGTCTTTTTTTATTTAGTTAGTATTTAGCAGTTACTACTTGTATTACTTATTACTTATAATTTGAAAAACGAGGTACATTTTGTTTCTATTATTTTCATATAATCATCGTTATTATTTCTTTAGACTTTTTTGTCTTTTTTTATTTGTCTTTTTTTAATTTGTCTTTCTTTGTCTTTTTTAACATTTTCACATAGGATAGAGGACACATCGACATCGGGTTTCCCTATTCTTTTTCGAGAAACAAGTGTTCGAAACATGTGTTTCTTTTCCAAAATTTTCTGCCGGATGCATAAATCATTTACTTTATACCTGCTTTACTAAATGACTTTTCGGTAATTGTGTTTAGGGTTTTCTTACTTCTTTTTGGATTGTAAATATTACTTAAGAACTTTAATTTTTAAAAAGTTGAAGAAATTTAATATTATAAAAATTTCGTCTTTCGTGAGGATCAGTTGAGAGAAAAATATAATTCCATAATGTTTTGTGTTAAAAGTAATTATGACTGTGAAAATTATGTAGATTATATTATTTTCAGTAGTGTGTTAGTGAATGTAAGTTATGATGAGAGTCATATTAAAAAGAATTTATTATTAAATTTTGTATTCGGGAAAACGTTAAATGATATACACCTTTCTCTCTCGTAAGTAGATTAAAGTATTCAATTTAATGTACAGATTCTAACGTTTTATCAGAAATATTTACTTGAAATAATAATCGAGCAATGATATAATCGTGGGGCATTCTTCGGAGAGCCAGTGTTTCGGTTTTCTTTTCCGCTCGAGCGATTATCTAATCCGTATGCTTATCTAATTAATGTCTGCATCGTGTTGACGTCCTTTGTGACGATTATGAGTAAGGGGATAAGGTCTGGCAGCTCTACGTAACACTGGGGTTGTTATGCTACGCGCGAGATTCATTCGTAAACGATACACTCGAAAGAAAGGCAGCGGGAGGGACGTAGAAAAAAAAATGTAGATGGAGTCACGCTTAGATAATGCCGGACGCGTGTTCAACCGTTTATTGACATAACAGGAACCGCAAATTATGATAAGATCAGTCTGAGATTAGACTTAATCTCTCGATCAAGACACACGGAATCGAGAATAAAATTCTCGCAGCGACGCATGAGATCCGTCGGTTCAAGAAGAGTCTATTTAAATTTTGTGTATAACATTATAATAACAACAACTTAACATTACATAGATAACAATAGTAGGTAAGTTAAATTATATTAAAATAAATAATAAACAAGAGACCAAGATGACTCCGACAAAAAATAAGATGTAAATAATACAAATAATAATACAAAAGTTTAAATGTTTCTGCTCATAGAGTCTTCTTCAAGCAATAAAATTAAAATTGAGGAAGATTTACATTATAATTAAAGAATGTCATGAATGAGTGTATAAATGTAAATTATATTATATTATTCGCACATATATAAATGACAATTGGAAAAGGCATTTAAAATACAATTAAAATACAATTAAAAATACAATTTTTATTGATAAAAGAATGCTTGAGTTATAATATACATACATATGTATATTATAACGTTTTGTATCATTTCTAAATTTTGCTCGTTATTTTTTGTAATTATTTTTACGGAGAACATATTTATTTATGTAAGTCTATTTATGTAAGAAATTATTCCTTTTTTACGTACGTAGAATCTTTGTGAGATGTCTCTTAAAAATTTAACAAATTTAAACTCTTCTTCGCCAGTGAATATTAATAAACATTAATAAACAAATTTTAATTGTTTATCGACCCGTCTGGCTAATTATCTGCGTGTTGCCGACTAGATTTGGCATTGAAGTGCAGAAAGATCGTCAACTTTAATTCTTCATCTAATTTAGGGCCAATTAAAATCTATATCGATTTTAATTAAGTTGGCAATCTTTCTGCATTTCAATGTTCGACAAATCTAGTCGATGACACGTAGATAATTAGCCAGACGAGTCGATAAAGAATTGAAATTTGTTTATTAATATCTCTAAAAATGTCTAAAAAAATTTTCCAAAGTAAATATATATCCCAAAAGATTTATACAAATTGACTTATACTAGTCAGTAATGAGTTTAAATACTAGAATGTGTACATTTCTCAAGCGTTTTGAGAGGAGAGGGACGAAATTGACGCGGGGTTCCTCAGAACGGGCCCAGTAGAATGGAAGGCTCGTCAGAGAGACCGAGCCATGACCGCGGCTTCGTCGTAGCCATAACAACGCTGCGTTCGCTCTCTGGTCCCGCTCCTTTCTTCGAGCACACGTAGAAACTGCGTATAAAACGCACCGCCAGAAATTCACGCGAGCACGCATACCAAGTCCTTCTCGCGCTCGAGGGATACGTGCGTATATGCGTGGTGTCGCCATCGCTCCCAAGAGATATTCGGCTGGCCACATCTACCCGCCGCACAGTACTGATTCATTTCGTTAGTGTTCGTTATACTTATATATTCCAATTTTCCACTCAAAACAATTTGTGTGTGATATTTTGCAGCTAAAGCAAGCTTTTCAGACGAAAAGAAACCGTTGCAGACTTTTTTACAGACGAGATTCTTATATATTCGAAGACAGCAGACAAAGTAGAGGCTTAAAAAGGCTTGGTTTTAGACTTGGTCTGTGATGATAAATGTGTAAAATAAACATAAGTTAATTAGAAAAATTTCTTCGTTTAAACAATAAATATTCAAAGTAATATTCGTAGGTTATTAAATAATAATATTCAAATCCAAAGGGCAATAACGAACAATGCTAGATGACAGTGCTGATAATATGTAATTATGTAAAACAATATACAATAACAAACGTTTCGACTTGTAATAAAGTCATCTTCAATGTCGGTTAATAATTAAATTAAAATTCTGTTCTTTTCCGCTGACATTCTTTCTCTTGAGAGTGCAAGCATTTCTTCGTTTGTACGTAATGAGTTCTCTCCCCGTTTATACGTCCACAGGCATAATAGAGATAGATTCCAACACTTTCCACGAAAATCACGCTGCCTCTCAAGTCAAATCAGTATTTTTTTACATAATTTGTATATACTCCACATTTATCAACTCTATTGTTCGGTGGTAACGGTAACATATATTACACGTCGATTTGTTATTGTATATTGTTTTACATAATTATATATTATTGGCACTGTCATCTAGGCATTATTCGTTATTGCCCTTTGGATTTGAATATTGTTCTTCGTTTAAATTATTCTCGAGTCAATCTGCGTCTACCAATCTCTTTCAGCAAAAGAATTTTGTGTTTGCTAAGAAGAGATTTCGAAAACTAATTGAATGTAAAAAGAGATCTTCGATATAACTTCTCTCACTTCTCACCGCACTGAATCAGTACGCTGGATGATTTTTAGATTCGAGCGAGATCGTTTGATAAGATTCTCGCAGCATTCAGCTCTCCTCTCCCTCGCTTTCGAGAAAACAATTCTTTTCTTGGTGGCAGAAGACCAAGTTGAACTTCCTCCCCTTTTCTCGTCCTTAACGTTCTCCTGCCTCTCGCCGAAGGCCCTAGGAAAAGGAAACGCGATGCCCCATTACCGTTTTATGACGCAGCTTCGGTTACATCTCCCGTTTCACCATTGAGCTGTTCGCACTACCAATAGTTTACTACATAAAGGCCACGGCCGGCCCTCCGCCGCTACCTCGATTTATCTTCGCGTGTGCCGCGTAAGAACGAGGACGCGCCTTCTTCCTCGTTAGATCGAGGAAACCGGCAGCTACCAAGAAAGGTATGAAAACACATTGACATAGCGCTAAAATACAATTATATTCTTCTGAGGGCCATTGCGTATGATTCATATCAATTTTCTCTCATGTTCATCTACAATAAGGACAGTTTAATAGGGGGTTCTAGAAACACGCTAATACAGAATTTCGACTAATCTCTTATGTTTATACAATACATACATAAAATTCCTATATAATTCACTTAGAAATTAGATTTCTAACTTTTAGAAAAAATTACTCATAAAATGTTCAAGTCTTCCCAGTTATGAGCTCGGCTATTACATGGTAACGTAGACGACATTAATAGCCTCCCCGAAATATTATCGGCAAGCTCTAAACAAGTCCTAAAATCTCCCCCTCTTTCAAGCATCCTATGGTCTAGACTCTCATTCGTCAGGACAGAGAAAGGGACCTGAGATGCAGGGCGTTGGGGTACACGTAGGGCGTATTCCTTTAAATCCGGACCTTGAGGCGCGACCATAAAAATGCGCGGCCCTACGTTCGCGTTAGACGGAGGACGCGGGTGCGGGAGAGAGTGCAACTAAACCCATGGTCATGGGCGGAGCGGTGGTCACACATGGACCACCATGTGTGTACCGCGTACGCGTGTTCACGCGCGCCTTTCGCGGTTCATTTCCACAGCGGCAACGCCGTAGAACAATACCCAACGGAATAAGGTGGGCCTTGCTATAGTTGAGACTCTTTCGTACCTTTTCTTCCTAATGAGAAGGTATCTTGCTAACGAACACTTAAGTTGACTTTGATATGCCTTCAAACCTTCAAAATACATATGTTTCGCGTTAACATGTTCTAAAAGTGACCTGTTCACTTTTCGAAGCAAAAGATTTTTTTTTATGATTTTTTTCGAAGTTTTTTTTCTGATTTTTTAAGAGTTTTTTTTTAGACAATAATGCACACATATGCATCATAGAAGAAAGAAACTCTCGTATTTTTTATATAGACAAAAAAGATTTATGAGTATCTTTATGAGGGTTACCGTTTCAGAACTATTATAGATATGTTATCTCTTCTGTAGAAAGTCAGAAATTTGGGTTTCTATTGTTTTTATTGTTTCTATTTCTAGAAATAATAGAATAATTAATTTTATTTGTAAAAGACCGACCATTGACTTTTACTAACCTTCTAAAAACCTTGTTAACGAGCATTTGACGCATTAACTTTAAATAATTTAAAAAGACAAAAATAACTTAATATATTGAATTTCGGATTCCCGATAAATTGCTTTTCTAAAGTCTATGCCAAAGTGAAATTTGCATTATTAGATACACATTTCGATAAAATATTACATAGTCTAATTAAATTATGCAAAATTATAATACGTTGTATGTTTATTATTTTAGACAGAGACTATTACTTTAATATTAATTATGTTTACAAAATTATAAATATTATGTTTTATACATTTTTATGAAGTTTGGCAACGTTTATTGGTATTTATTGGTAACTGGCACGTCAGTCAATGTGTTAAAAATAATCTCTTTCTTAATAAAAGAGAGAATTCTTTGTAGCTTTTTAGATTTTAAACATTTCTAAAAATAATATGTGTAAAAAACAAAAACGTATTTGTGCAATTAAATTGAATATTTAAATATTAAACTAGTATTATATTAATTTAGACACTTGTGAATTTATTAAGATTTATTTGGCCGAGAGATTATATGCACATGTGCAAAATTTTTTTAAAAATAGATTTATTAAATATCCTTTAACGTAAATTTATTTGCAGGGACATGCTACCACTGAATTGTCAAGGCACAACCAACAGCACAATTAGCAGTTCAGTTAGCAATGGCGGTAGTATTCAATCTTTGCAGAGCATTGATTCCGACAGCCCGAATCTTGCAATGTCACCTCTGTCAACTATGGGTATGTCACCGGTTATGAATCCGTGTAGTCCAATGGGCATGAGTCCCATGGGTCCTCATCATGGTTATGCCACTTCTGTAACTCCAGCATCCGTTCATTCCGTTACCGCACATCCTCATAATGGCGGATTGAGTCCCATGAACGATGTTAAGACTCTGTGTTATGGCCGCAGTGTGTACGACACA
The DNA here is from genome assembly GCA_901521435.1 of Crematogaster levior. NCBI lineage: Eukaryota > Metazoa > Arthropoda > Insecta > Hymenoptera > Formicidae > Crematogaster > Crematogaster levior. The sequence continues at coordinate 262,035 of CABEGB010000698.1, read as the reverse complement.
GGTAAATTATTAAACATTCAAAGAATTAATTGGGAAAATCTTCTCGAACACTTATATAAGAATTCATGTGTTTAAGTATTTTCAATTTAACTTTACATTATGTATAATATCAATTTAAGACTCTTACCTATTTAAAACTTAATTTCTTAATTCCTAATTTTTTAACTTTACACATAATCTATAGAATATAAATTGCATTTAAAAGAATTATATTACAATTTTGCAAAATATCAGTAGTTGACGAAACATTGATACGTATGGATTCGTGTTACTCAAATAATTCTATTTTCGTTTTATTATTCTAATTTTTCATATTCTAAATCTGTAAGGTAAAGACGTGGAGCAGAGTTCAGTTTATTACTCCAGCCATTCCAGTATGCATCACCAGTATTATCAGCAAACCCATCATCAAATGATGTCTAGCTCCCATCATCATCATCATCATCAACAAAGCGTGCCAGCCGGCTACGAGATCATGCTACCACCACCTTCCATGTGACTAACGGACTACGAGGATGATCGAAGTAATCAAGGTCTTCACGGTCAGAGCGACGACGTAGTGACACGTATACACGCCTTCGCCTGATCTCTCCGCTTCTTCTTTCGTCTCGATTCCAATCGTATGCAATAAAGAACGACATGCCCGTGTGGCAAAATGACTGTTTTATAAAGCAGATGACACAAACGTTTCTAATTTTATGTTTATTTTAAAAAAGGTAACAAAAGGCAAATTTTTTTTTTGCGCGCTTAAATGAACGATACATTCTGATGCGACGTCGTTTAAACAAATATAAGTTTATACAACTCGAAGAGTTTAAGAGCTGATACTGATCAATTTTAAAAGATGGGAAGATACTTGACTTTTTTAATTTTTCAAGCAATTTATATATCTCTTGATGTAATAAAACAAGAAGAGATAGACTATTTATACTGAACATATGTCAAAGAAAGATCTGAAATTTGTATTAGTTAATTTTTTTATTAATTAATATCAATTAATTATCAATAAGTTTATATTATTAATATTGTTATTAATAACAGTACATTTTTGATATCAGCTCTAAATACATCTTTTTGAATGAAAATAATTTATATGACGAGATCATGTTATGCGTACAAATGTCTGCAATACAAAATGCAAACGAACGCTGTCAACACAAAGTCATGGAACGAGCGAGTCTTAATCAATGAGCAGACGAAAATATAAACATAAAACAACAATTAATACATTCTTGACCGCGTATTACTAAATAGTAAGAAATAAACTTCAATTTGCCTTTTTGCGGTCGAGCCTGGATCTTTTTGCCAATCAATGATCTGCGCAATCACAGTACACAATAAATATAAAAACACTTTACAGAGGAAAGATGAAGATTTCACTTTTCAACGTGTACCTTTGCTTTTCGTACCAAAATTTTCTCACGTAAAGATTACTGTTTAGTTTGTATTTACGTATTCAAATATTTTATAATCACTGAAAATAAAATTAAATTCTGTGCTTCACAAATAATAAAATTAATTTTAAATGCTTATAAATCCAAAGAATTCCAGAGATAATTGTAGAATTTTAGTAAAGTTAATTTTTTATAATATATTTCCTTTTTGTTTCAATGCAGATTAATTATTTTCTTAATGAAAACTATAATTAACTATAATTAACTCGTTATGAAATACCAATCTTTAATTTCGAGGATAAAAATTTGCCTTTACGGTAATCTCTTAATTTGTTTTAATTTAATATTCTATTTTTTATAAAATATTGAATATGCGAGTGAAAATAACCTGTGAATGTGAGAAAGTAGCTTATTTTGTTAGGTATATGTTATTTTTTGACATTGTGTACGATATGGACGTATTACGTGTTATTGTAAATTATTACGATAAACTCACAGAATTTGTCTATAATGAAATTTTTGGTGGATTATGGTGAATCGTAAAAAGTGACAAAGAAAAAGCAATTAGCATGTAACGCAGCTGAGAAAATTTATGCTGCCTACTTTTCTTTTTCCATAACTGTATATAGATATTATACGGATTATGTATGTAATGTATATATTGCTAAAAAATAACAATGTATCATGGATTACTGGTTTTTAATAAACAGACCTGTGTTCGTACGCACACATACATACACGCATGTATATGTATATACACACATATACACTTATACACACACACACACACATATACACACATCATCATCGTGAATGGAATTTGTGCTTCTCTTTATTTTGTTAGAAGTGCATACGAAGTTATACCATTATCAGTTTACACACACACACACACACACACACACACACACGTAACGGCATGCACGCACACACACACAAATATTATAGATACTTTATGTAAAATACATATTCCTCCAAACATCGCGAATTTTCTTTAAACCTCAATTTTTTAAATCGCAAATCTGAAATTAATTTTTTTCTAAATTTCCTCAAATCTTCTTTTATAATTGTTTTAATCTCTAATTAAAATAATATATATAACCTAATATATTAATATATTAGTAGATATTAAAAAGTTTTGTATTTTGTTCACACTCTGTTAAATAAAAACTTACCTGGAAAACATGAAAGAGAATATTAAAAACCTATTAGCGGTCGAAACAGTAGGTATCTTCAATATTTTTGTATGTACAGCTGGTAAATTCGTTTGGAAATAAAACTGCATGGACACATCTCTTAGAATGATATAAATGATGCCAGCAATATCTACATACAAAATGAAAATAATTTAAATAATTTTTATTTTTTAAAAATCATTTACACTCTTTTTAATTCTTAAAATGAGATAATAAGAAAAAAATTTTATGGATCAAATATTATATGAAAGATTTTAATAATTTAATAATTTCAATAACTATCCAGAGAGAACATTGTTAATAAAACACTATGACGTTTTAAAGATGCCTTTAAAATTTGTGTCTTTTAGTTTAGTATGTGTGTTGTCTGGATATTGTATTTAAATATTTTCTTTTTTAATATTACGGAATATTTTTTAATATTATAATAAGGGAATTTGCGGTAGTTTTTTTTTATAGAATAAAAAATGGATAAATAAACAAAATATATTTGATAAGAAAGCCGTATTATATTTATTTTTATTAGTGATACGGCGATGTACATAATTTCAATATGTCCACAGAAAAAAAGGGAAAAATAACGAAAGTTTCCTATTTTGCATCGAATTCCCGATTACAACATCACATGTTAACAATTTTATTTAATCTCGGTTTATTTAACATACAAGAGCTGTTTCTTAACATTGCGCGTCCAGTATGTATAGCTGTATAATGTACGTATATGTAATTATAAGTAAATCTAAGTTACATTGATATGATCACGTTACAGGGTGTTTGTACAAAGAGCGCACAAGTACAACTACTTGATTTGTTCATAACTGCATTTAAAAACCGGTCATAACGTTCGATTAAAAAAACTGTTAGTCATTTCATCTATTTTATAGCTTGTAATGAGATAATGATTCCGATATCTTTCTAGATGCAATCACGAAGAATATACGAGTAGCATGAATTTAGTTTTTTATCAGTTTCTTTAATCGAAAAAATCAAATTTCTCAAGTATTAATACTATTTATAATAATAAATATTCTCAAGATCTGATCGCGTCACGTATTTCAAATGTTCAATGGCAAAAAATTCAAGGAATAAAATAGTTGTTTAAAATTTTTGCAAAAATAAAATTGACTTTTGATTTAAGGACAAGTTGTATTTCTTTTCTGTCAAAATAATTAAAAATATTCGCATTTTTTAATAATTATTCTGTATATTTTGTTCAGGACACCCTATGCATTAGATTTCGTTTTCTTTTATGCGAACAATTGGATATCTAGCACGGGATATAAAATACAATATGTTCCCATCGTGATGTCTTAAGATAAAAATTTTCTATATAAATATGATGTACTTCAAATTTTATGAAGGACATTTTACCTTTGTTTTTTAATGAGATACAAATAACAATGATATAAATAATTTAAAATTTTAATTCGTTTAAATGACAGATTTTATACCAGTAGTATCGATTAACGTCAAATGTGACATTTATGTTCCTCGTAATTTTTCGCCACAAACGACTACGATTTGCCTCGTTTTTTGTTCCGACGAGCTCGACAAAAAAGCAAGCCACGTTTAATCCGCTCCTTCCCGGCGCGATTGATTAAATGGCATCATTTACCTTCCCGGAAGGTCGAAACTGGAAGTCAGGGATAAATCGAATACGTTGGACCGGCGTCGCAACACTAGATTCTATGAGCGCGTATACGTTATAAAATTTCTCGAGAACGTCACGAATCTTTTTTTCTTGCAAAGCGCAGATGAATGTCCAATTCCCGTTTATCACAAATTTTATTGTATGCATTGTCCGCTTGGGATCATCGCCAAGAACCGACTGCGTGTGTGTTAAATTATTACTACTATTGTTATCATTAATTGTTATTGTTACTGTCGACGTTGTTATTATTATTGTTAACATCCTGCGTATAACGATAACAACGAAAGAGATAATTCTTACAGATATATATGCTATCCGGGTCTGTCTCATCGATATACTACGTACATATTGTCTCTCAAGTACATACACATGTGCGAAATACAGCCTGCGGTTTATAGACAATAAACGTATGGTATGCGCGCACGTGTTTACACGGTTAAACGTGTATATATAAATAAATCTAATATAGGCTATACGATTATATATACGAGATATAGGACAGACAAGTCACATTGAAAAAATATATGTATGTGTTTTAATTAGGGAGACGAAGAAGAGGAGCTACGTGCATTTGTGTAAGCACATGGATATGTATAGTTCATCAGCGGTGGCAAGAAATCGGTTGTTCAGCCGTGCAAAGAGACATCGTTCAAACTAATTTAACTCTTCTTTAATGTAATTCTCTTTTAATCACATTTATCGTTCTCATTTCAGCTCTCTTTGTATTTTATTTGTTTTTATCTCTCGAATTTGTTTCCTTATTCCCGTCCTTCTTTTCTCTACCTCTGTTTCTATACGCAACATCATCTTATCACCGATCATTGTTGTTGTTGTACGCTCCACCGCAGCATGAAATATGTACGAACAGGAGAGATGCATCTATTTAAGCGTGCTGTTAGCATCCGAAAATAATTCAGGTTTACCACCGAGAATTCGCAAGCCGTCGGAGAATGAACTTCCGGGCGTGTATGTACAAGCAACCGAGAAGTTACGGAACGTAATCTTGTATTATGTAACGTTATCGCGATTCACGCACCGGGATATCTGTCGTTTGCATCATGCCAAGTGCAAATCTTAAAGTCGGTCGATCATACTGCGACAGAGTTTCGAAGAAACCGAAGGCTCTCGCATCATTTCAATTTCACCTTAATCTAAACTTTTACGATATATGTACATGTACTTCCTTCTCGCTTCGCGTGGTGCGGTCGCGGTGTTTCATTCCTTACAATAATTGAATTAGGAATTTTCGTCACATATAAATATTACACGTTGTACTCGCGACGAGTAAGAACGACAATTTATATTAATAAAATAAAAACATATAATATAGGAACAGTCTAATAACACAGTTGTTAACAACTAATCTACTTTAGATTAAGTCTATAAACTTGTTCTCACCGCGGCAAGATGATTTAAATAAATCTTAGATTAAATTACGAATTATTATTTAAAAAAAATACAATTTTGAAAGAATACGAAAAAAGAAACAACGAATGAGGATTTTCAATAATATAAGAATATTAAAAAACTAATAGAAAAAAATATATTTTTACTTGTTAAGAGATATTCGATAATCGTTTCGAATCGAATCGCTGCAAACTTGAATATCCGCATGCAAAAAAAAGAATACTTTTTGCTTCACATAAATATTAATTAATATAATACGAGATAATAATGATGGTCCAGAGATCAAGGGAACTAATACTACGGTGTAGACCTGTCTCTTTTATGATTTTTCATTTAAGTTAAGAGTCCTACGATGGGTTAACATTAATACATTTATTCTTATGTTAATTAATCGTAATTACACTACGTTTTAAATTATGTCATAATTTACAGGTTACGCAATGTGTCATATTAAGTTAAGGGATTTAAGAAGGTTCGGCAAACGTACAAGGTTGGTGCGAATTGGTGGTTCTCTCTCGCTTCTCCTTTTCTCTTTCTCCCTTCCAAAGTTCATAACACTTACTGTCGCTTACAAATAATACTGAATCTACTCAAAGTATTTTCAGCCGCACCCAAAGAGAGACTTCCTTACGCAGAATCGTTCGTAACATTCCACAAAATTCTTCGCTTTTCCCGGGATTCATTTTAACGTCGAATTAGCGAGAGTTTAACAGCAGTTTCACGTGCGTATGTCTGACGATAATTTGTTTGTAAGATTATTGACGAGTTGCAAATTATCTGCTATTAACTCTTAAAAGAACTTTTTTCACACTTACAAAAATAAAAGAGATTTAATATACGTTCGAGTAATAGAATATTTTGATTCTTTTAATAAATTTTATATATATAATTTTAGAAAGATTTTTGAAAAATTTCTATAAGTTTTTATACAATATAAAATATTTTGCCGGATTTTTCTCTGTCTGATAAATAATCAATTTCAATTTATAAATAAAAGATCTGTTTAAGAGTTAACGATCGACGTCATATAATCACAATCGTCATGTAATCTTCGCGAAATCTTATCGACGATCGTTTATAAAACAGTTTTGGCAAACTAAAAATTTGCTTTAACACATTGCTCGTCGACAAACGCGCGCTCTCTTTGGGGATCAATAACAGTCTTTTACAAAGGTACGATCTTCTCGTTCCGATGTACCGGGGTATCGTATACGGGCACACACTTGTAATATTGCGGTGGATACGATGCGTATGACGCTTCTGAGGGTGACAGACGGCCGCGGAATCGGTTGCGCACGATATGGATTATCAGTAGTAAACACAGTAGCGCAAGTACGACGATTAACGTAATCGACACTGTGCCCCAACCTCGGCTGGTGATCTGATTAATCATGTCATTCTCCTTAATCGTCTGGAACAAAATTAATAATATTTATATAATGGTAATTCTTAGATTGCTTTCTTCCGATAAATTTGTATATTTGTAATAATTCTATTTTTCACGATTTGAGCAACTCAAGCATTCGAAAAATATTGCCGACATAATTAAAAAAACAAATTACATTCAATGTCAAAATAACTAATAATATAATGTATAACATAGTGAGTGAGTAAGGTTAAGGAAATACGATATAAAACTCACTGTAATCGGACATATGGGGCAACAAGTGCCTGGTTTCGGTGGCAGTGGATTACTGCAGGCTACCGAGCAGATGGTTTCTTGACAATTAAGTCGTCCACCAGACTCGCAAGTGCATGTGGTGCAGCTGTTCGGGTGCCAAGTTGATCCCTCCGGATGCGTCTCGTTCAAATGGTCCATGCACGAAGCTCGACAGCGGCATATCTGCAAGAAAAAATTATCGTCGGTGTCCAATTAACCCATTATACATCAATCAACATTGCGATACGATATTTATAATTAAAAAATGCGCAGTTTCTTATATTCTAGTTATTTTAAGTCATTTATTCCATTTTATTCTATTTTCATCATTTGCCTTTTGTAAAATGGTACAAAGGAAGCAAGCGTTGCACTTACGGGACAGCCACGCTTGTTCGTCTTGTAACCAAAGCTGCATCTCTTCCTGCATCCGAGGAGCGGCGGACAGCCGGCAGTGGGCGGTTTGCACTCGCAAAAGGTGCAGTCGTTCTCGTCCATGACGAGTTCGCAGTGAAGGTCGCACTTGACCTCTGGGCAGATCCTTTTGTCGTCCGTAGGGTCCAGGGTGGTGACATTTGGTGGCGAATAATGTGGTGGCGTCTGACAAGCGCACACCGGGCAACCGTCCTCGTCCTTGACGAGGTCGCAGTTCAGTCCGCAATGCGGCAGTTCCGGACAAACTTTGTAATCTTCCGGTAGTACGTCCGGCGCGAGGTCGACCTCCTGGAGAAGACGAGAATCGTTAGTTTGCGAGATAGAAACCCGGAGCGGCGTTGCTGAGAGGAAACCACCGGAATTCCTCTTATTCGCTAAGTTCATCTCGCGCGTGATGATTCCGAGAAGAAAGCTTCTTCAGCTGCAGATATGTTTCAGAGATAAAAGACACCGTGTCTCTATCTTATTGTTAGCTAGGTCACGACTGAAAATCCGTACGGACGTTATTGCAGATGGCTGCATTTAGCGAAGATTAATAATAAGATCATTTTGTGGTGGACGAGGAGATACTATGTGAGAGATTGCATTATCATCGTAGATAATCGTCAGCTAACCCTGAGTAATTCTTGTTTGTCAAATCCTATTCTAAATTGAATAGTTTTGTGTTTGCATCATAATATCTTAGATGTTACATGTCTACACACTATTAATTTGAAAATTATTTCCAAATTTAGATTTATTAAATAAAAATATTGATTAAATATAAAACGCGTGTAATTGTTTTAACAATTCTTTGTAGCGTTTTGTTTCCTATTCTTATTATATCTTCAGTGTTAAGTAATATGAGCTAAGGCTATTTTTAAATCGGTCAAAAATAGTCTGCAATTTTTCCGTACTCTTACCAAGTCATCGGTGCACTCGCAGATCGGGCAGTTATCCTTATCTGTTCGGAAGCCGTGGTAGCATTTCATCTTGCAATCGTCCAGGGACATCTTGCAAGATTCGTCAGGGCGGTGATCGAAGGTGCTATTCGTCAGCTGTGGGCAGTGAGGACAGCATTCGCCCGGATCAGGTGGTATCGCGTTCTCGCAGGACTTGCACATGGTCGTTTGGCAGGACGCGATTCCATCCTCGTTGCAGATGCAAGTGATACAGTCGTTCTGTTTCCATTCCTCACCGAGTTTCCTCGAGACGCTCTCATGAATGCAGTTTTGCGGTTTCTCTTCGACCTTTGCCCAGGAGATCGGATCTAGAAAGGACGACGAATAAAAAGGAAGTTAGATAAATCAGCGTTGACGCTTCAAATTTATACAATGTAGGAATATTATTTTTTATTGACACCAACGACAATATATATATAGTATAATATCCGTAAATTACAATTCTTTATTTTCCTTGGTGTCCTACGGAAAATTTTCTTAACTATTCTCGTTTAGTAAAAAATAATATGTATTCTTACTTATGTAAATTTGAAGCGTCAATGTATGCCGATTTAAATATTAGAGAAGAGCAGGTAAAAAATCGGAGAATTCCTTATCAAAGTGTCACGTATGTTGAAGTATCATTCAAATATCGGGTAAAAAAATATTTAAAAACATTTTTTGACTAAACTATTAAACCGTTTCAACATCATTCATTCGCACTGAGATTTTGGTGATACGCTAAAAAACACGATATTTTATAAAGACAGTTTATAAATAATATAAAATTTAAACTCACTCCCGGTGTCGCTGCCGGGAAGCGTCGCTAACCCGAATATGGTTTTGCAAACGAGGAAAACTTGGGCGAGTGTTCTCGGAGTTTGCAAACTCTCGCACAAAATTGTTGCAACGAATTTTTCAACGTGAGCGCGTTATTGGCACCGGTCTCGTTCGCTTCACGCGCAATCACGTTTCTTGACATTTCTTTCCCTCTCAATCTCGGCGAAAAATCGTCGCGTTATTAGCAAGACAACCGGTTAATTATGCATACGAGATTACGAGGAGCGCGTATAATCATCGACCGCCGCTCGTTTACACGCTCCTCTTCTTCGATCAAGTCATTATTCGGCGATTTTCCAGCGACGACCAGTCCTCATCCGGTAATCATCAAAGCGCCGGAAATTGCAGAATCTCATAAAGATTTGCAATCTCGCTTAATATTCATAACGCCCTTAACGTGCCCGCACAAAGCCGTCTTACTACACTTCTCGCCGTTAATAACTCGTGAAAACCTAATTATCCGCGACATTATTTCGTTACAAGGACGATCGGGGAGAATAGTATCGCTGCCATTAAAGTTGTTGAGCGTCTTCTCGACGTAAAATACCGCGATTAAAGTTTTCCGCGATAACTTAGCTATTCACGCGAGTGTCGTGTATTGCTTAGAAGCACTCTTTTATTTATACACTCTTTCTCTCTCCTCCTCTTCTCTCTCTCGTCCTCTTCTCTTTTTACACACCCGAGTGCCTGGTACGTGAAATTTACATGCCCAAGTATGCTCCAGCTGGCTAGTAAACCCTCGGTCGCTGATCTTTTCTGCATGAGACAATTCTATACACGCGCTGGTTTTAAGTCGCCACGTCGGCACTGATAAGAGATTTGTCGTCGCGCCGAGAATGGTATGTGCATCATAATCAAGCAAGTGCATTGTTCCATTCTGTGAAAAAACCCGAAAAAACTTTCTCGCAACTTAACGGCTGCAAATACAAGGTATACACACTCTTTACGACCTCCGCTTACGTGTCGTTGCGAAAAATCCCCTCGATTATTACCCCGATTGTCATCTCGTTATGTTAGGCGTCGATTTTTAAGTACTCTCCGCATCGTGGAAAGAAGCAAATGGGTCAGACGGTCGGCTATATAAATGGGTGTATATTACGTTTTATCCCTAGCCGTCTCATTTACGAGTGTTCATTCATAACGCCTCCCAAACTTTAAAGTGGCACGTTCCCGTGAAAAATCGGCTCGGTAGCACAAAGAGGCGAAAACAATTTCCGCGAGGCTCCGCTGACGCGCGAGCTCGTAGCTCCCCATTATTTCCTTGTCGCGACACACGTACGGATGTACGTTCGCGGTGAAAGGGAAAAAATTTGCACGAATTTTTTTCATCGGATACATCGTCCGCCGACTATTTTTGGTATAGCTCTGGCTGTCAGTGGTCCCTCGCGTAATATGTTTCCCTTGCTGTTTCACATATAGCCAGCTTACACCGGCGGAAAAAGCTAAATTCGTGAGCTTTTGTAAGAAATATGAAAAGGCGGGTGTTTCCTTTATGTGCTCGGAGATTTTTTTTTATTCCGTTTATTTCATTATTCTGGATGTTTCATTACTCTTTGTAATCTGCACTGCGGCGAGAGGACGATATCGACGGCCGAAATTGAGGGTAATAATAAAAGCGCTTTTGTAGAAAATATTAAAAATATAATCTCTCTTGGAGCAAAAAAAGAATGGAAGTTCGAGGAAAGAGATGTGTTAAATGAAGAATTATAAGATCACGAGCTGCGAAACGAATATCCAATTCAATATCAGAAAAAAAGATGGAAAGAATTATAGCTTGAATTACTCTGGACAGATTAAACAGAAGATAATTACCCATCTAGAAAAAATATTCGCCATAAATCAAATGTAAATATCGTTAATAACTTCGATTAGGACACCAAATCGTTCGCGAAGTAATTATTTTTGTAATTAACATAATAAAACGTAATTAACATGTAAAATACACTTTTGCAGGGAAAACCAGAGTGAGAGAACATCTATCTGTATAATTTAATCCGATTGTATCGCTATTTACCTCAACGCGGTATCAGGGTTTACGTCAATATTTATTATCGCGTGTACTTTTCGACGAAAGCGTATTAATTAAACGAGGCATCAACTATGTACGCGTGACCGATAATGCGGACTATGAGCTAATGAATATTGTTAACAAGGTAGAACGCTGTTTAACTGTCGCGTAGCTGTTTAAATACCATCCTATGCGATACAGAACTGGAATGAATTTACCGTATGATGTAAAATGGTATTTAATTGCCGAGAATCTGACCGGTCAAAAGGGACCCGCAATATCCGAGACCTATTTAATCGATCGAAATATATTCAAATGTATTTAAATATTACGCATATTTTATTTTTTATTTCCTAACGCAATCGAATGTTTTAATCATCCCGCTGGTAAAAGTTGTTTAAACTCAGCATTTATTATTGAATGTGATATTGAGGCGACGCGTCGTCGGATCACTTCCAAATGCGAAACTGAAGTACAATAAAAGTATAATATAATCGAGCATAATATCGATATCATTAAGAAAAATAATCTCTTGCCCGCGATAATAGTGTTTTCAGTGTAATGATTTGTAGCTATCCACGACGTGCTTGCGGTGGAAATATTATTAAATTTTAAAACAGGCACGAAGCACTATTAAATTTTAACAAAGAGAAATAGAGATAGGCAGATAGAGAGAGAACGATTTCGCGAGATAAGAATGACTTCATTAAAATTCAACAGGTAGATCGGAAATTCCGTAGCAAGAGCGGCTACGGTATAACTTTAAACGTCGTAACTTAAAAAACCGCCGCTCGTTGAAATATTGCATTCGAGCATTATCTCTGCTTACAATCTGCGCGACTAGCGCAGACTAGTATTTATAATGGCGGTAGATTCTAGAACGAATTTCAGAAAATAATAATAAAAAATAATAATTAGTATTTAGAAGGCTATTTAATTCCCACATTTTACAAAAATTAATTAGTAGGAGTTTATGAAATAATCTCAATGTGATACTCATAATTGAAGGATTCATCAAATTAAAAGATACTTTCAAGTAACCAAAGTCACTAAAAAATTCTGAGCACTTCTTAGTGGATTTCAACTGATTAGGGAAAGAGAGAGGATCTTCTTTATTTTGTCGCATAATCTCTCTCTCTCTCTCTGTGCTCTTTCAGAACTCCATTATATATATATGTGTGTGTGTGTGTGTGTGTGCTGTGTTGTGTGTGTGTGTGTGTGTGTGGTATTGTGTGTAGTGTGTGTGTGTGTCCTGTCACATATTTAACGTACATGTACACACTCTATTTCTCTCTGCCCTTCCTCTTTCTTTTGGTAATGCCGCGCATCCACAGGAAATGCGTTGATTACGATCGAGGAAGTCTTTCGTGTCGATATCTGAAGTACATTGAGGCTACAAGCTCAGCGAACGAGCTTGCCTCGTCAGATTGCAATTCAAGCATCCGAAGAGAGAAAGAGAGAGAAGCAGACCCCTGAGATATCGATCCAGTATACGGCGTATTCCACGCGCCGTTTCTATAGTCTGACAGGAGTCAGCCTCGATTACGACCTTTCGTAATTACCTGAGGGTCTGCAATCGTGAAGGGGACAACAGCTACCGGGTATCTCGGGCTTGGCCGCCCGCACCTCGACCGGCCGTTGACCAGATCGGCACTTGGGTGGTGGACACGTCGGGACGCACTTGCAGATGCCATCGTCCGTCAGGACGCTGTCCTCGGGACAGAACGACTCGGTCCGGTGATGGTGATCTGCAAAACCGGTGTTGCAAAACCGGGACGTCATGAACTTGTGCTAGTGACTCGTTAAATGAAAAAGATGCACTCTATTTTTAAATTTGTCATGTTAATTATTGTATGAATATAATTGAATGGCACGTATATTTCTTAATTATCGATATTTTATAAGCAGAAAGATTTATATTTTTAACTTTATAAACGTAAAGTTGTATGCCAGCAGCAAAGAGATTTTTTTATTTTCAAGACCTTATTTATTTTTAGTAAATATTAAAAAGTATTTTCTTAAAGTTTTTTTTCATGTCGGTTGTCTAAAGTCAACATTATCATTGACCTGACGTTTTTCAAACCGGAACGGTTTAATCAAAGGAAAAGCGTGATATTTATACTACTGCTGTCGTATCATTTTCTCCGTTCTGCAACAGTCTTCCGCGCACACGGTTATTCGTTACACTCGGTAAACATTATTTTCCACCGCGAACACAGTCCCTTTTATGAATTCTTTTACCTGAGGGAACGCAGTTGTAGCGCGGGCAGCAGTTACCGGGAGTCCCAGAAAATGACCCCCTCACCAACACCGCCTGCTGACCCGGTCGACACTTGTGGGGTGGACAATCCGCACATTTGCAACCGCTGCCGTTCTCGTTCGGCACGCTATCCTGTGGGCAACCGTCGACACTGCGCGCAGCTCCTTGAAACAGAAAAATCGTCAGTGAGATTAACGTCAGGACCAGAATTCCCGAGGACGGTCGGCGATATGTCCAACGAAGAACGTTAAGCGCTCTACGTCGAAAGATATCTCCGGGCGTTGGATACCAAGGGTATTCTCCTCCAAACGCTTGAAATTGCGCCAAGCTATTCAGTGTACTTTATTATCAATGGTACTTTGCACCAATTTGCAGTCGTACGGAGTACCCGAAAATTATGACCATTACTTTCGTATATTCCTCGACCGATATAGAGAAAATTTATCGTTGGCAGAAATATTAAACTACAAATAGCGTCCGAGTTCCGAGTCATAATTCTAAAATCAAGAGACACGGTAGTGTCTTGTGCTAATTGTAAGTCCGCAAGCAACAAGACGCTCCCGTGTCTCTTTACGCGAGTCGGACGTCTTTACGCGAGTCGGCGTTATGAGCAAGCGAGCAAGCAAGCCTTTAATTCATAAATTCTCATTGCGGCGCCTCCGCCGCGTATCCGGTGCGAGCCGCCGCCGTATGCGTTTCCGCGTAACGGAAAGGCTGTTCCGCACGTAATACGCGCGCCCTGACTCGCCAATTCGATCGAATCGCATGTTTAATCTGCGAATTGGTCAAGCCCGTAATTATTGGTGGCGGCTGAATGTATTATTACGTAATAATAAAAACGCTGTTTGCATCGTCCATAAACGTTTTTTTTTCTTTTTAAATTAAAATGATATGTGTGGAGATTTATAACGGTGATTCTTTTATCTATCGTATAATTATATAAAGTTAGCTATTAGCTACAGAAATCAGGGGGAACTCTATATTTTTATATATATTTATATATATATATATTCTGTATTATATGGTATTACTCTATATTGTATGATATATTACACGATAAATTTTGCTTTAGTTTCGTATTTTAATTTTTCTTATGAGCAATTTTGTAATTACATTCCTGCTTGTTAATATTGTTCGATCTTTAACATGCGCTTATCATAGTGACCTGTTTAACGAAAGTTTGCCCGCACGTAATATTTTCGTATGTATTGCAAACCGTTAAACTGAATCAATATTATTTGTAGCAAAGAAGCTAAAAATTTTGAATTGGCTTTTTAAATTTTTTTCTACTCTTTAATCTAGCTTATCGCGCAAGAGACGAAAACGCAGCTTTAAATAATATGACTTAACGACTGCATTGCATACGTCAATCGTGATTATTTATGAGATTCGCAACATGCGTGCATCATGACGAATAGTGCCAATGGACAGGGCGGATTAAAAACAGTGATAATAAAAATCTGATAAATCTATAATCTGATGAATTGCAATTCGATAATGTTTGCTGAGTAATTCGATGAACAATAATAGCAAGAAAAAAAATATATTGACTGCAGCACTCTGTATAAATTTTATTTTTAATTATCAAGTGATAGAATATCAAAGATAAGTAATAGAATGAGAACGGCACTAAGAGGATAAGTGGTAAATATATAAGGTAAAATATATAAGGACGTTAAAGTTGAGTAGAATATTCTTTTTAATATAAATACTAAATTTAATACTTAATAATCAAAATATGTGATATCATTGCTATTAAAATTCGCATCAATATTAAAGAGTTAAAAAGATGATACATATCCGCTAGATGGTGTTTCAAGCTTCAAATTTCTCGATAGCGTTTTACAGTAATCGGGATAAGTTTTATAGAAGATTCATCGATAGCAGATCAGAGATGTCGCGGCTCTGGAGAAATGAAACTTAACCTGACCTGACTGTTAGTATAGAGGTTGGCTCTCACCCAAACAAGAGAGTATGTTTTCCGCGGCATTTCTTTTAATGTCTTTCCGCTTAAATTTCATTGTGTAAAAAAAACTATTCTAAACGAAATAATATGCCGACGAAAAATATACATTATGATGTGTACCTATATGAAAGTTTTATATCTGTTGTATATAATATTTACATATTAACATTAAATCTAAAGATATAGTTCTCTGTGTATACATATATAACATTTTTGAATTAAGTATTATACATTTGTTGATTTTTTTGTATTCAGATTGTACTGTAAATGTTTAAAAATTATTTTATATTTATGAAACTTACAGAATATAAAGTATTCCAGATAAAAAAAAATATATTAAAAGTAGCATATCAGATGATGATCTACATGGAAAGATTATTTTAATTATTTTGATTTTTGATTCAATGACATATAATATATTCACTGAACAAGGAAGTTTCAAAAAATGTATGTGTGTTATAGCAGAAGCTTGTTCTAAGATGATATCTATTAGATTTCTATTCATTATTCAGGTTGTAATTGAGCTTCAAGTTAACGATAGTGACTTATTCTTTCTTCGTCCAAGATAATATACGATTGTAGTAATTTCCTAAAAATAAATTTTGCACGCTGTCTTCCCCAACTTCGAATAAATCTTTTAAACACCTTTCCATTCATAACATCATCTGACAGCAAATGCTCTGTAATTATGTTGATATATGTGACAGGCAAATGTGTGCGCGTCTCTGTGAAAAAGATGTCGGTTCTTCTGTGCGGATCGTTGCACACCAGTGTCACGAGTTATACGACATAGTACTAGTAACATTAATATAAATTCCCAAATGAGGAAGGAAAAGAGATATATCCTTGTCAGAGACGTGGTGAGGATCGATTATTTTATTCAGCGAATTATCCTGACCGAAGATATACATGGGACGCATTGTCCCATGTGTTCGCGGAGGTTCCGTCGTATTGGAGAACGAGAAAAATAGCAAGCTTGATGGATGCCAAACCGGAAACCTCGGAGGTATGCGATGCGCTGAAGTACGAAGAGAATGATAAACAGAATAAGGAGGACGGGAGGAGATAGTGTGAATCCATAGTGCATCGGTAAATTCCGTTCCTGGCAGTTTTATAAACGGAAATGGATTATTTTCTAATGACTCATTTGTAACCGCTGCGCCGCTGTATCTTTATTTGTTTTTCGTAGAAATAAACATTCGACGCAAAAGTCTCGGAGATATCATAAAGATGTCTGAAGTTAGATATTCAGAGACGTTCATATTTAATTACGAGATGGCTGTAAATTCTCCGAACTCCATCACACCACGCAAATGTTCATAACGTGAGTCATCGTTGTCTCATACATACTAAATGTGTTTGTTTGCATATAGAGATAATTTCCTGCAGATTACATTCGTGTGGTCCTAGATTGATCTTGAAAACGAATTGTGTTGTTAGTAAAATGGTCACAATTAGAATTCTCCTCGTCATTATCCATAAATCTCTACTTAATAGTTGTATTGTTTGTATTTTAATTCGTTCGTTATTATGTATAATAATTTATCATTGTCGCGTTATAAGAGAATTCTAAAATCAATCTAAAAATTGTCAACCTTTTTACGATATATCGTAGGAATATTTGTAGAATATAAGATTTTATTATTGATTCTACTACGAGATATTACAAATGACATTCTGCTAAACAAAGACGTTGCATATAACTGTAGCGACATCGAACTCTCTTAAAGTTATATCGCAACCAAATGTGGAAGAAATACGTCGGAGAGAAAAGAAAAAGTTTAAACTTGTCCTTTGTGAATGAATTCGAAAAAACAGAGTTCGTACATGAAGAAGATACTTCCTTGCTGTAGTTGTTATAAGGAAAGAGAAATATTTGACATTCAGAAATTTTTAGAATCATCTTCTAAACACGAAATTGCAGGAAAAATCTTGCGATTCACAAACGTGAAACTTCGAAAGAAACCAAAATTCAGTCAAAATATGATAAGAAAAGTCGTCATATGAAATACTTTTATAGAAAAGAAGATCGGGTGAAAGCAAAGAAAGCAAGAATGTAGAGAATGAAAAGGAATTGTTTTCACAATTAAAAGTTCTTCCTCTGAAATTTAACAAAGCGGATTCTCTTGAAACTTCGTTTGCGTAGCCTAATGGACCTTAATTTTACCCGTGAAAGTTTTATATCGAACGTCTCGCTCATATTTTTGAGTAGTCTATAAAATATACATCACAGAACACGAAGATAGTACTTTCATTTTTGTGAGAGTCGCCATTTCAATGACACTAAAGCAATTCTTACGAGCGTTCATCGCACATACAGTAAAAGTCTCGTCGAAATCGGCGATTGCGGCCGATTCTCGTATCCTCCGTTGGATGAGTCTGCACATGAGTCCTCTGGTACGCAATCCGCTGTACTCAGCGAGAGGAAAGATCGATGACTGACTTAACAGCGAGAACGTGTGCATGATGCACTCACAGTGCATTTCGTTGTCACGACAAGTGTCTGTCGACTGTTCGTTCTTTGCATTTCGGCCGCTGACATGACAGAAATGAGAAGATACGATCTTTTCCTTCTCGTCTGGTGGCGGGTTGCACGCAGCCTCTTTGTGTCTGGCTTTCGCAATTTCGCGCTGGAGATTTTGGAGCCGGATAAGTTCTCGTTACCGCCGCTGGCGAGAAACGGCGGAGAAGAAACGAATAAAACGTGCCTCACGCGGTTTCCGACGGCTTTCGGCTTTCGGCGTGACTGAAAAGTCATGTCGGTCAAAGGTTACATTGCGGCGAGTCCTTTTTGACAAAGGACTACACGCAGCCTTCTTCTTTTCAATCTCTCGCAGTTTGCAAAAACCTTCGTAACATCCCTTCCCTCGGCGATCAGAGAACGATATCCATTGGATTGGATTTTATTGCATTTGTTTGAAGTCATGGTTTGACGGCTAGCTTTAAAATCTCTTTAATAAAACGCGTATTTCAAATTTTATATTCATTTCTTTTTTAAAATTTTTTGTATTTTGTTATCACTTTATAGCTATTTCTGAATTAAGATGAGATTGAAACTAACTCGCGGAGTTATCGTAATTAATCTTCGTTATCAAGAACTTTTAACATACAAATAAAATAATTTGAAGTTATGTACTTAAAAGAGTAAATTTTCCAGAGAAATGGAAACTTATAGTCAGATGTAATCAAATCTATTTAAATAATTTTATTTTTTTCTCTTTTAAAAAATATATTTTATTTGTAATACTCGTATAACAATCTTATAATAAATAATCGTATAGCTAATCTATTAATAAATTCTCTCAGCAATATTATAATAAATATCGTAAGTATTAATGCAATTTAAATTTTATATTTTTTCACAGTTTAATATGTACATCACAGAAAGACTTGTATTAGTCAAGGTGGATCACAGATCAAGATATGCTAAAACATCAAGTTTAGTTAAAGGTTCCCCGAGGCTTGATACTAAAAGCTATGGTTTATTTCCCCAATCGAGATCGGCTCGTAAACTCCTGGAAAAATACATACGAAATTTTGAACGTTCGTCGTAAAAACAAACTTATTGTTCAAGATCCGAAAGGATCGAACCATGCGATAAGATGAATATTTTCTATCCTTATAATCCCCCAATTCTTCTATTTTTTCGAGGATCTTCGCCCATGGGATCAATCGACATCTTTTTATCTGTACTCTTCCCTACTTTAGGCGCTCGTCCTTTAGGTAAGTAGCGCGCATCATGCGTAAAGATATCAGGATTGAATAAACTGGAAAGTAAACGGCAAAATTAACTTAAAAAGGTAGAAGATAAGGCGAAGAAGAAAGGACAGACGAAAATTAACTTTCATTTCGGTTTTGGTGAATAAACGAAGTATAATATCCACACGGTGAAATCGTGATTCGCGTTGAGATACGATCGACGTGCCATTGCTGATTTATTTCAGCGTACACGCGACTGTTTGGTATACTTGGTGAAACGACGGAGGTGAATGAGAGGAGGAAAGTGGGTAATTTCCTGCGAAAAATAACATCGTGCAGTGCTCACGAAACGGACAGGCGCCATGAGGAGGAAGTCCTGATTGCTGCCCCCCGTTGCTCCTTCGACAGTGATGAATGACTGACGAAGATTCGTTTTGTATTAATAATCGCGCACTCACACCGGACACAATTTTCCTTGAGGAAGCATATTCTCGATTGAGTATACGTTATCGTCGGGTGTTATCGAGCGTGCACGAAATAAACGAAAGTTTACTTGAAAAAAAGGGAGATGGTCCACGATAATTGCATACAAATTCTTTCTTGGATCTTGTCGAGTCATTCTTTTCTCAACAAAAATATTGATAATAGAACGAAATATTTCATTACTTTCGATTATATATAATTTGAAAATGAGACATATAATTAATTAGACGTACACAAATGCATCGGATAATTTAGTCAATAATCGATAACAGACCGAGTGATTGTTATATTTTTATGCAGCCCATGTACATTGCATTGATTTACACTGTTATTCGAGAACGTGGAAAAAAGTATTACTCGCCGTAGAATAATTGCATCGTCGAAAACAATAGCAACGGAAGATATGGAGCTCGATCTCAATGGACCATTTAGCAAAATCACATGGCTTGTATGCAATGGACGACTTGCGCTAACAATAAGTTCATTTGGTATGCAAGAGTTAGCTGAGTCCAGGCTAGGAGCAGGCTAATGCAATATTCTCGGTGCGAAACGCCTGCTTGCTGTCGGCTCTCTCGCGTTTTACGTCACAGTGACCTTATCCTGACACGTTTTTTCGGGTTAGTGTATTCGGTACCACACCGCACAGATGCTTCTTTTCTTTTCCATCACGGCGTTGCACCGTCGTGTCGACGCAATACTAATCGTTGTATCAATTTGGCACTTTCACGCTGGGCAATCGTGGTCGTACTCATTTATTCCTTCCATTTAATCGTATTCTCATTTCTCGTTACGCGCCCCGAGTATTTCCTTCTTCGTTATCGCCTCACCCCCATAATTTATATTTCTGTTATTATTGGAAAAGTTTTCTACCTGGAACTCGATGAAAATTTATTTCCGAGCAAAGTTCGACTCTCTCTCTCTTTCTGTCTCCCTACTTCTCCTTAAATCTCCTCCCTTTTCGCCTTCCCATTCTCTCTTTCCTTTTCTTTTTTCTGTTTTTCATTCTCGCCATCGATTTCCTCGTTCGTGAAACTTCTGTGTTATAAACTGTGCATTGTCATATTAATCTTGAGACTGATTGGCGTTCACTAACAGCTGTGACACTGTCACAGTATGACACGACATTCTCATTAGAGACTGCCAAGCGTAGCGATACTCTCAGAAATATCGACGCTTAGAAGCATTTATGTGAGAGCGACGTTATAAAGAAACTAGCTAAGCAAAAACTCAAAGCTCCTCTTTAATAATTCATGATTTATCCCGATGAGAATCGCATGAATGTATTTTCATATTTTGCACGACGAAAATAGGAAACAATTTGTCGGTGGCGGTTGTGATTTTTTTGAAACTGATGTGCCAAAGTTCAGAATAAGTGTGCGATAAAAATACAAGCTCGTGCCTCTTGGTTGCCATCAATGTCTCGTATTTATCCCGCTAGCTCTTTATATCTTATCCTGACTCTTCTACCTGTCGTGGTCTTTATGGCCGAAGCTGATGCAAAAACAAATGACGCGAATCGTACTCGAGCTGTACGAGAGACGACAAAGAATTGACGAAGAGGCGAAAAACTGAAGAACGTCTGCGCTCAGCACATCTCGTCTTCAGTCCTTCTCTTTGTCTTCTCGTCGACTTCCCTTCTGCTACTACTACTGCTGTTGTTGCCGCTATTGCTGGCAACGGCCGACGACGACTACCGCAACAGCCTGCAACAGCCGCAACCAGTTAACACGTTAACGTCGGACCCATTCTCCCAGGCTCTACACCAAGATGCACACTCGAGCTACTAATTTACATCCGACGCGTGACAGCGCACCCTTTGCCTTGCTGGTAACCCTCGCCCTTCGCCAACGTCAAAGTAAACGGTTTCGGTGCATGCCAGGTAAATGCTGCGCGCACGTACACACATCCAACACACAACATACTCCTCTCTTCCGCGGAAAGATTCTAGACTATAATATCCCTAAAATGCAAATTGTTCGAAAATTAATCTGTCAAGGATGTAATACATCATGTGTTGCAAACAAATTCCGTAATCATTAATTAATGTACTTAAATTTTAATTAATTATTAATTATTTAATTCATTTAATCAAATTTTACAAAATCAAGAAGCATACAAAGTATACGGGCGATTTTGGTAAAAAAGTTTTTTCGACAATATATCTGCTTTGAAGGAAATGGTGGGTTTGAGGTCGCCCAAGTGTACAGGTGAGCGAACTAGAAACTAGGTAATGCGGAGTAGTTACTGCGATCTTGAATAGGGGAATGTGCAACCCAAATGTCCAACTACCTTCGAGAATGCTTTGAAGTGGTTACCTTGGATGTCGGGTTATTATTCAAAGGGCACCAATTCGGTAACCACAAAATCTTCTGTCAGTTTATGCCACGGAATCTATTGTGTGATAAATTACATTCCTAATTAAAAAGTTAACCCTTTAACATTAAAGTTATTGTATCGCAATACATTAAATATTTATGATTCTTCTCTCTCTCTCCCTCTCTCTCTCCTCCATTCATTTTATGTAATACAAAACAACCTATTAAACATTTAATTTATCTTCAAAATAATTTTTGATTTATGCAAAGCGTCGGATTGACGCAATTATTTGTGTGATTCACATTGTGTGATAAACAGATAAGTGTATCGAACAGGTTCACCTTCTCCGTCTCTTAACTCTGCTGTTCCCTCGACTGCATTCGACCATCTCTGACATTTGAAAAGTACAAATTCGTTAGCCTACATCATCCACTCCGAATTCCGTGTCTGCTGCAGCGGGTTAACTGCACAGTGACCTTGCGTGCCATGCCTGACGTCAGCTAGCGCGATCGTTATCCGATGAAATTATCAATCGATTCAGGCCCTCGAGGTAGACCGACCCGATTATTGTTTTCGGATGGTACACACACGATCTTCCGCAAGCACAGTGACATGAGATGGGTCTCGTAGTACGCAATAGAATGAGGCGGTGTGGGCGGTGGGCGGACGGATTGAGTAGATAGGTGGATGTTAGTACAGAAGAGATTAACAAACACACGTTCGCGCACGCACAAGCGAACACAGAAGAACAAACAACACAGCCGAAGGTGGCATTCCGCGTAAATAAAAGGAGAAAAGCGGGAATATACAACCCATCGCGTATACTTCTCCATCTAGATCCTCCTCTATATTCTCATATACACTCCGGCATTTTCTGCCAAATGAATCTATTTGTCGTCGTCCAGTAATCGCCCTAGATGAATTGGCGGGATTATTCGCGAAACAAAGTGTCCGTTGGAGAACGAGTTTTTTACGTAAACACATTACATGAGGAAATCACTTTCTATACATATATGCGTATATTAATTGTAATCTTAAATTTAAAAAATTTACAATTAGTTTTATAAAAGAAATAATGCATTTCTAAAAAATATATGTATACATCTATATGGTAAAAATGCAAATTAAATCAAGCTACTACTGCATTGTCATTTTATGTAATTTGTTTGTAATTTTGTCTTGTTATATTAAAATGAATTCACTCTATCTAATTAATTAAAAGTATTATTGTTCACAAGTTTCTTGGAAATGCTTCTGAATGATAAAGAAAAATGTTAGATTCATGGACTCGACCTAGATGCGTGGTAAAAGCCAGCGTATTCATCGTAGTTAATTAAACATTGCACCTGAAAAGTTAAAAATATCGTAGTTGGAATTACAATCTCTTATTTTGCAAAAGTAAAAATTTATCATTGCCTCGGCTAGATTCACTCGCAACGTCGGTTCCATAACAGATAAACTTTTTACGCAAACTTTTTGAGAAGCGACTTTTTCAACGGTTTTTTTTTCCATCGTTTTTGCGCGTTAGCAATTATTTACGATTGAGTTGCAGCGATCGTTACAACTTTCGTGATTGCTCGAGGTATATATGATAATACGAGCGATAATAAAACATCCACCCATGATATCTATGGTTTCTAATTGAATTCATCATCTTAAATACCTTGCTCTAGTTGAGAAAAGTTTAACACAGAAAATATTTCTGGATATTTGTTCACTTAGTGAATCAATATCAAGAGCAACAAGTGCTTCTGCACATAGTATAATATGTAAATATTATTTTATTTCCAGAAGATCTCAACCGATACATAATTCAAAAAACAATTGGATTTTTATCAGATTAAACTTTCTACTACGATTCTATTCTTTTTTAAACTGTGAAGAAGAAGAGAAAAATACATGAAAAACATTACAACAAAGTACCACTAAGTTCAAGAAGAAAATGTGTATTAAATACGTCAAAAGTTTCCACCGTATTTATGAAAGAGCAAACATTTTCATCTCATAACTTGGCGTATCTGGTTTAAATGTTAAACGTTTCACGGAGCTCGCCGGCATCGCGCGGAAAATAAGGAGGAGCATCAACCTTTCAACCTCGAATTAAAAAAGTACTACGCTTGAAAGCCGTTCTGAGTCGAAAGTCACGATTTACGGCAACAATCTCTCGAGATTCGCTTCAACTTGAGCACAAGACTTGGGATTCACGATTCAAGAACGACTTTCGCATTGCTCCTCCGCGAATTAAATTGATAACGGCGTAACGTTATTTAAATTTATGTATGACTATTTCGCATACATTTTTTCAACTTTGTAACCAATTTGGAAAGCCAAGCCGAGCCTGATCGTTTTAATCGTGTTTCTAAACAGCACGATCTCATCTCTTATCCGCAAGCGAGATTTTCCTTGTATCACTAACGGTTCTTTCTTTGGCCTTTTATCTGGCCATCGAGAATACAGCTCGAAATCGGTCGGATCTTCAACGATTTTCCCAGGAATGAGCGAAAATTGGAAAAGCGAGAGAACTCTTTAATGTGCAGCTTTTCGAATTTACCCTCATCCGGTTTAACAATCGGCGATCTCTTCACCGAGGAGAAAATGGAACTGATATATGTGTAATTTGAAGCTTCTCGAGAAAAAGTATTAGTAAAGAATAGAATGACTGACTATTATAATACATTGTAAATTGAGAGTGACAGAAATGTCCAGTGTGTTTGATTGTAAGAACATGTTGATAATAGGCCGAGAGATTACATATGAATAAAATTATATTTTTCTCTCATTACATGTTTAATTAGATAAATTCATTTATTTTGTAAAATAAAAAATGTATAATAATGATTTTATATAATTTATCTTTTTCATGCAAACAACTAGAAAAAGTGTCGTAATACGTGCGAGTTGAGACGATATTTTTTAAACAAACTATTTGTTTAAAGTGATTAAATATTTTCACTTGATTGGAATTTGCAGTAAAAGCAATTTGTCATCGCCTCGTCCGCGATACGATGAATGAGGCGCGATTTCACAAAATCGAAAAAAAAGTAGTCTAGCTCTTTCTCGCAGCGTGAGATTGATGAGAAAACACCTCTATTAAGCCTTCGTGCCATCTCCTTCCCTTTCGGTTGTTTAAATAGACAGAAAATGCCTAGAACTTATCGATCGCGATGTCACTTCGACCTCCAATCAAACCCGTCAGCTGAGGTTAAAGGTAAATTAATCGATCGCGGAGTATATACGGCTAGTTAATTAATCTATTATTTCCGTGACGATATTCTCATAGGATCGTTATATTTGAGATTACCATATTTTTTATGCAACTTTTTACAATTTACAATTTATAATTAACAAATGCAAATAACACAATGTTGTATCAGGATTGTCATGACATTCATTATATAAATTATTTCCTTTATTTCGTCTAAAAAGTGTATATTGAAAATAAAAATCTGTAAAGAGAACCAATTTGATCATTCTAATTCATTATGTGGCATACTTAATTTGGAAGTTGAAAAAAGTGTAGAACAGAAGCAAGTTGACCATATAAAATTGCTTAATTTCGTTTCGTCATTTCAACATACTTTTTCTCACCTCTTTTTCCAGAGAACTGTATCTTTCTTCCAAAGTCGTCGGGACGCCATAACTCATTTATCGTAATTTATTTGTCAATCTAGAAGCTTCCCGAGATTTCTCTCGACACGGTATCGAACAAATGGGCATAGGAAAAAAACTATAATACAGTCAACAAAGGTACATGAAAGTAAATAAAGTTGAAGGACATTACTAAATAAGAAATTATGACTTTTCTTGAAAAATTAACTTCTAAGGATTTAATTAAAGAGTAAGGATGTAATTAAAGAGCTGTTTTTCCAGCAACCACATGAAAATTGATATTTTTATTAAAACATTGGCGACGATTCAGTGACATTATAATTTAGTGAATGATATTTGCAAACGTAATATTTTATACATTGTATTCAATGAAGATTGAGTGCGAGAAAAATCTGGAATTGGAAGTACCGACATCGAGAGACTCACAGCCTCGTAGGCTGATTAATCTCCATTCCCTGTATATTTTCCATCGGCATCTCGAAGTGTTAACGAGGCAGTAACTTATTTACAGATTTCTTCAAGAAAACAAAATACGAGACAGAATCACATCGGGACAAAAATCAAAATACGAGACAGAATCACATCGGAACAGGAAAAAAAAGACGATGTAATGTTCCGCGAACAGATTCGATATCGTCATTAATTCTTTCCGTCCCTTTATCTGTCTCTTGGGTAGCATCACAGTCGCTTTTCCGCAATGTCGGCGGCAACGATGCGCCGCGTGTTATGCAGTCGTGCGGACGTGTGCACGCAAGAGTACACAAACGAGAACGCAGCCATTATTCTTTGTACGAAACAGCTCTTTCTGTTTTCAGCATCGCAGCCCATGTTTACACCTACATTTCAATAAGTGGTGCGGAAAACGAACGATGCGCCAAGGTTTTCTCGTTAGCGAGAAGAGAAAATGAACGGAAGCGCGGATAGACGCGCTTGCGTCAATGTCGAGAGTTTCTTCACAATTATGTGAAAGCGTTTCACGCGATGATAAAGCGAAAAGATGCGGTGCTGCTGCTCCTTGGCAGCATGCACAACATGCATCAACACGAATTTCATTATTGAATTGATAGAAATCCGGATGAAAGAATATATTACGCGAGACACGAATTGCGATTTGACATACATATTATCCGTAATAAAGGAATTTCAATTGGTTTTTGTTCAGAGCAATAAATCTAAAAACAGGAATTTAATTAAAATTAACAGATCTTTTATTTTTTTAACACAAGGGGATTAGTTTTGAAACTTACAAAAGCCGAAAATAACTTTTAAATAATAACTGATAGCGAAAAATAATTTTCATATTCCTAACAGCGTTGTTAATCCAAAATCAAGGAGAATCACGCAATCTATATGGCTCGTTAAATTATTCTTATCTCAATATCCTGTCACTCTTTTATATCAAAAACAAAATTCATCAAGTTCTCCATTTTCCAGAAAACTGATAATATTAGATGTTAAATATGAAACACACATCGACATCCTTTCTTCAGATTTGATTGTTCAAAGCTTATTCCGTCAGAATAATTCGAATATAAAATGAATGCGAAAGCCGTGATGCGTAAATATCGGAAACAGCGTTTCCCGGATGGTAACATCGATAATTCGATTCGTTTTCGTTAAAAGCGCGCAGCTTAAAAAGCGGCGGCGATGTTAATTCACAGTGAACGCCTATCAGGCGTATTCAAGCGTGGCGTGCATTGAAAATCCGACAAAACTTTCGGCAAATTGAATCCAGTCTGATGAAGTACTGCAGCTGTACATCGAGGTACGCGCGCCAAGTGCACGTTGTCGTACGCGCGTGATAAATATTGCTATTAAAAACGACGGATGCGCCCGCACACGCGTGCAACGTGGAGAACGAAATATGTCGGGAAATCATTAGCCTAATTGGAATTGGATACACGCGTGAAATGGACCTAATGACTGCGATTTCATTGGATTTTCTGCCGCCGAGCTCACCTGACGCGCAACGCAGCAAATCGCGATCTGACGAGAGCATATTACTGCGGCCTGTGTAATATCAATAATGTTAGAGCGCTGAGAGTTACTCTGCGATAAATAAGTCACAATGCAGCATATAATAAATTAATGATAATAGTGGAGACATTATGACGTTGTAATTGTTTTCAATGTCCAACAGTTGCTTTAGTACGAAAGAGAGTCACTCTTATACAAAATGTTTCATATCGTCGAAGTAGTCCCTGGTTGAAGCAATTTAATTACCGTAATGTGTATCACGGTATACAGCACTTACAATGTTTACCGGATACATCCTTTAATTTATGTTATATTATATGTGTTTCATGAACGCTTTATCGGACTGCATCGCTAGCGAAGGTAATCCTTTCGGACGTAGTAAGAATCACGTGATAGGGATTAACTTAATTAACTAATTCCTGGAAAATGGCGCGTGTACCTGACGTAAACTTAAAGCTGAATGTGGACCTAGATCCCAGATGTATTGCAGCGAGTTCAGGTGCGGCTTAGCGTTTCACGCTCGTCGCTCACGTATCACTGGCATTACTCGCAGCAACGCTTATGTAGCATGCTTAAACAGCGCTCCGACGCGATGCTGACGCATACGGGATCTGATATGAAAAATGGTCACGTGGAAGTAAGACGTGTGACCTGCGACACATCTTTGTACGCGAGGTATGTCGATAGAGCCATTTTGCATAACAAAAAAAAATTCTTAAACGTGCACTCGTGTAATTGTACCTTAGGAATTTTGATTTATTCCGCAGGCACATTGTATCGCGTTTCGCTGTCGCCTCTCCTTGCGAGCACAGAGAAGTATGCAACTACATGCGTATACACACCTAATAACCATAATGTTCGGAATCACAAGTACAATAGAAACGTGCGCGCAGCGCATTCGCCGCCACCGCAACGCGCTTTACGGTAAGTTAACGCGCGTCATATTTATTCATATTCGCGAGTATATAGATACATCGCGGATTGATTCAACTACAGTCTACAGATAGAATTCTCTCTCTCTACGAGAAAGAGAAGAGATATACTATTTCTCGCATATCATTTCTGGTACCGCGCGCCACGAACCATTTCGGAGCGACGAGCGAATGTCGCATACTGCTAACGAGGACATTCGCAAGTCGCAACACCCGGTGGAGTCACAGCTCAGGACGTCCCGTCAAGAAGTCGCATCAGAAGCGACTTTGTTAATGTCGACTGTTGTCGGCGAGGTTTGGTTTGGTCCTGAGGTGGATTTACGGCGCATCAAAGTTTCGCAATTTTCTGGACCGCCGGTGCTCTCGCTGCCGTACAGTCGTTTCTTTCCGCACAAACTTTCCACCTGTACACCGACATTGACTGCGGAGTGCTCGTCCAGAGAAAAGCGCTCGATACTCTCTTATGACCCCTGATCCGCGGATTTGCTCCCGTGAAATATCTCCAACTAGGCAGTCGAGCAAAAGTTGTCACAGCGTGATCAAAAAGTTTCGCGTGCACATTTTAAAATCACATCACGGAGCTGGATTTGCATAATGAGACACGCATTAACGGACACGATGGACTTTTCTTCGTTGCATGTTTTACCTTAACCGTATGCTTTAACTTTTATCGTGCGCGGGGTTGTAATCACACGGCTGGACTTCTGTAACCACGCGAAATAAATTAATCTTTTACATCAATATAATAATTATAATAATGATTTCAGTGACCATTGTAATAAGTAATATATTTTGAAAGGCAAAAAAATACACACACACACGCGAATAAGATGGATTTGAGAGTCAAAATAGACTATTACAGATTTTAATCCCGTATTTTATATTTCTTTATTTATTTCTCAAGCAATTTTAAGGTATTACTCGTAATATACGAATAAGAAACTACCTGAAAAGCTATTATTATCGAAGCATTCGTTTATTCCCGTGAAATGTTTGCGATATTCTGCAAAGCAGGAGACGGGTTGCATTTAATACGTACTGCGCACGGTTAACGGAAATCGATTCCGCGATTTCGAAGAAATCTGCCTTTATCAAAGATTGCAAATGCTTCCTTCCTCCCGCGTAGACCAGTTCGATTACATTATGCGGCAACACACGCGCGAGAGGAGAATTCAATAACTACGACACAAGCTATCTCCACCTATCCACCCGCTTTTGAAAAAGAGCATCCTTTTGCAGCTTCCTACGCTTCTTAGTCGCGCATGTAGTTTCCTACATACGCCAGGTCGTCCCCTTCATTTTCCTTTCTGAGATAGCGATTCAACGTGTCACGAGAAAAAAGGAGACGAACGGATTTTCACCTACTTCTTGCATCTTGGGCAACGTATTCATCCCCAGGCAAGAAGTTTCTTCCAAGAGTTTCGTTACTTAAGAATTTCGGGGGAAAGAGAAAACAGAATGAGCGAGAGAAAGAGGAAATATACAAGGGGAGACAGCTCTTCGAGCGTAAAGAAATCGCGAGAGAGGTATCTCGAAAATGCGGCCAGGCCTGGAATTCCCTTATCGCTCACGCGCGCGGGTGCGCGTTAGTTGGAAAATCGCTTTTTCAAGGCTACTGAGGCTTTTTCAAAGAGCGTCGCTGATTATCGTTGCGCGTATCTCATTTCACAAAACTGGTTTCGCGCGAGAAATTTCTCTCTGGTTTTTCATTGGAGTCCTGGTGCTCATTAAGGATCTTATAAAAGACAGGTTTAATTTTTATTTGCACAAGAAAATAAGCAAGCTCTTCTAGATTAGATGTGTAGCAGTCGTTCTTTTCAACGAATAAAAAGCCGTCAACGATACAACGTACGCGTAATTTTGCAAATAAAACTTTGGTCAACAACACTTCTGTTTATCTCAAATATTTAAAAACGGAATCATCGAATTATGTATTACAATGGGAAAAAATTGTTGTCAATTCTCATCTCAGCAAACTCATTTCATCTGTTCAATTCAGCTTCTCAATAAATACCAGAAGCGTTTCCCAGTGTATTCAACCCCTAAGAAATTGCAAAAGCGCGGAAAGTAAAAAATTCCATTTACAGGTTGGCGCGAGCTTTTTTGTAATCAAATTGGTTGGTGATGCACTGTGCATACCTTTTCCAGAAAAATTCGCTCGGATGTAGATTTCTCCCAGGTGTTTCTTCGTTGAAAAATTTAAAGGAACCGTGCCCTTTAAAACAAAAAGAATTCTCCGTTTCAAGCTTGTGAGCCGGATCGATCGCGGAAGCGTAAAAATCCACATGAGGACTGGCACCAGGGAACGGTACTTCGTCATTTCCTCGATGGTAACAGATTCATGTCATTTATCAGAAAAGTCGGAAAAGTCTTCAAAGTGCACCTTTAATACCATAGAGTTCTTTTAACGCTTTAGTCGCCGCAACAGCGACTTAAAGGGTTCTCTTTCTCATGACACTCTTGGGAAAAGGTCCTTGGACAGTGATAAAATTTAAGTTGCTATATATATGTTAGGTTCGATTAACACAAAATATAACTAACCGATTTTATATATATATATATATATATATATATATATATATATATATGTATATATATCGTATTAAAAAGTAAAAATTTTCTGTTTTTTCCTCTCGTCTAGTTCTGCTTTATGTACATGTACTCTTATGCTATGTACACGTATATATCACACAAAAATATATCGTGAAGGAGATCATCGCGCAAGAGGAGAGTCTGATGATGTAATATCATAATCCAGGATAAGAGATTGCTGAGAGAGAGATTGAGGAGCGGCAAAAATGTAATACTTGATAAAATAAGAAGCTCACGTAACTCTGCTTGGGTTTTTAGTCGAACTTTGCTTGCGATAGATTATTGAGCCTCAGAAACTGTGAACGACTAATAAAAATAATCGAGAAAGAACTTCGAAGAACGGTATAGTGATTTAAATAAAATCTGAGCTGATAAAGTGACACTAATTTAACGTTTTATATGTAGGTTAATCTTGTGTTGTAACTTAAATATATCAAGTATTGAAAGTTAATCATTCACTATTATTGATTGCTCTATAAGAGTAATATTATTTCTACATTCTTTGAAAGAAAATACACACATTTTAGCAATCAAAAATGGAAGAAACGTAACAAAAATAAAAAATAAAGAATACTAAACCTTGATTTGGATAGAGAGAATAATAGTGTAATCCATGAATACCTTCTATTTTCTTTATCCAATTCTATTTTGTTCCCTTTCTCTCGATGCCCATTTCTTCGCTATTTCCTTTTCCGATTCCGCTGCTTTGTGGTTTGTACATCCACTCGTGTTGGTTTTCTCTACCCACCAAAGATAACGATCTATTCGAAGATCCTATTTACCTATACTATAGTATCGAGGACAAATATAACTCTCTTCGTTTCCTTTTCCCGGAAGTTTCTTCAATTAACATCCGCAATGAAACTTTGATGGAGATGGACTAGCGTAAAATACCGAATAATCGACATATCACGGTTGTTATGAGATATCGATAATCTATGTCAGGAAATTCGGGCTGGGCAGGAAACTGCCCATTGCGGGAAACAAATTGACTGTTATGCCAACCACGTTGATGGATGTATATGGATGCTACTGCGAATCCGCTTATACGAAATGATGCGTTGCGTGATTGATGTATGAGCAACTTACTTTTGTCGTTTCTAAAAACAGTGCTCGTTATTTTTAATTCAATTCGAAATATCACGTAGATGCATTTTTAACTACGATGTAATTTAATTTCATATTTAACTCTGTACAAAGTTGGTCTCTATCATAACAAATTCTATCTTATCAAAAATATTCATTCAATATGCCAAAACGTAGTCATCATCGTATGTCGTCTGTCGAATTAGGTTACTCACCAGTCACTCAGAAAATTACAACAGTTCCGAATCGCTTAAGGCGAAAACGATATCTCCTGTATGTACACAATCATCGAGAACCACTCTTGCGCTTGTCAGTATTGTCAGTGCGTTGTTAGAAACACTATTTTCCCGATTGCTGCGGTTAGTGTTTGTCGGCCGTGCCGACCAGAATGATGGCAACGTGCTTTAATCGATGTTCGCCGAGCGAACAAAATGGAATTGAATGGGAGAATTTGATTTCTGGGACCGAGAGAGAGTATGAAGTATCACGTTATACATTTTTGCGGCACAACTCGCGATTGTAAATAGAAATATCCTCGCTAAAGTATGAGCATGCCAGCGATAATTTTTCATGATTTATGCGAAATTAATATTACATTTGCCACGAGTCATCTGTAGTCCGCTTAATGTTTTGTACAAGATCCACCGTGCATGTCACGAGTGATCCATATATTTAATATATTTCCTCCATTTTTGACGAAATAATATTACACTCCATAATATTACACTCCATCTAATATTTATCTATCGGACCGTTCGTCATTTATTCAGAATCAGATTTGATATGTATTTTTTGTGTGCCTGTGTCTGTGCACGTGCATTCAATATTATTCATCCAGTATTATTTAGAAATATAATAGAAGCTATATGAAACAATTGTGTAATTTTATAGAAAAAAACTCTAATTAATTAATTCTTCATTAGAAATATCTTATTGACATAATTATTATTTTTAAAATGATTAGCATTTACAATTCATAAACGAAACGCAAGATATATTTTTTTATTGGGAATATTAATATTATGCTTTCCATTAACGTATGGCACGTTCTGTATACAGGAACATATGCGGGAAAGAATAAATACAGACATTAAAGATTATTTTCAAGACGATCGGCGCACTAAAGGAGTATTATGCTTCCTGAAAGCTTTTACAATAAATCCTGTTTCGAAACGACGAGGATAATATTATCGCTGACGGATTTAGCTCGCTATATCTTCGATTGGTCTGTAAATATTTACTATCGCTCGTAAGAAGCGGATTCGATGCTGATAGTGAGCCGATCGTTCCGCTCGAATATCGCTTATGCTACCTTGAAGTTTTCACGTTTGGCTATTCTCGAAACATATCTCTATCTTCTTGCGTTCCGAGTTTCCGATGCATCGTTAAATAAAAGTTATACTATCATCGATACCGAGACGCGAGAGTGGAATCCGTCTTGGACATACTTGGAAACTTTAAATTAGTATCGCAAGACGGAACGATACATAAAACTCCCGACGTTTTTCAGGCAGCGCGGAATCGTGTGCACGAAAGCGCGTGCAACTGCATTTGTGTGGTGCATAGTTATAAACATTTTATTAAGTATAGCGTCTAAGAAAAGTGCATGTAATTTAAACATGATCTTCGCTTTCTGAGACAACTAGATAATTCATTCTTGCGCAACTATGCCATAAATTTCTTCGCTTTCCTTAAGATTTAATTAACGATCACCGTTCTCGAGACTCGTTCTCGAAGAGCATCGTATCTCTAATTGAAAATCCGGGTATAATCAGAGAAAGCAATCTCCCCAGTGGACTGACCCTCAGAGCTTTGATCGCGAAAACAGACTTTGGAGCAACTAACGCAATCGGGGTTAAGTGCGTCCCAACTAATTCAGAAAACAGACGTCGTTTACCGAAGCGACGGCAGTGGCAGGCCGGCCGGTCGCTGTGCGCCAGATAATGGGCACCTCCAACATCGCGGGACGGCAGGATCATGATGGTCGATCGCGGAGATCTCCTGGGAGTAACGGCCACAGGCCGAGAGAGGTGGCTTAATGAGAAAGTTGGCACTTTGGTGCTAGTTGGCGAGACCGGATGTTGCGGCTCGACGACGGGAGCTGAGGCAGGAGGCAGGAAAAGGGTTACCGAGGGCTAACACACGCATGCAGACAAAAGCGAGCGAGCGAGAGAGAGAGAGAGAGAGAGAGAGAGAGAGAGAGAGAGAGAGCGCCAAACATGAATAATGCAGATCTCGGCTCTGGTAGCGTAGAGGGTGTGCACGAACATCGGAACCACAGCTGAAGCTGGAGGAAAGCACTGTGCGCTCGATTGAACGCGACGGCGTAACGCGCGCGCGCCAAGCTGGACTCCTGGCACAGCGGAGACGCTTTGATCTTTTGTAGTCGTCGAATTTACGTCGACGACGAGTTAGTAGACGCCGCCACAAAGGCACTCGAAAGAGACGCCTGTGAGATACGGTTGGATCCATTCGGCCGCCCGCTTATTTCGCGCGGTAAACTCAATTTGATCTGCCCGCGAAAGATATACTTAGCGGATTACGATGGATCTGGCGAAGGGGATTGTTCTGAAGATTGCAATAATGTGCGGGTGTAAGATGGATTTATCGTACGCTTTGTGGAAGATGAAGCGGAGGAAGGGGGAAGACGAGGGATTAACCGAAGATCTGCATCTTGCGTCAGACTAGAGAATATCGTGATCCATCACGAAGGATTGCCTTGAAGGCTGTAAGAAGCTAAAAATAAAGGTAGATTAATTTGTATTTATAATAGATAAACGATAACATGAAATCTCCGCGCTTAGAATAGATAGAAGCAGTTAGATATAAAATTATAATCTCTGGAATCTTCGGCTTATTTCCCTCTTTATTTCGAGAGTCTAAAGATCTTAAAAACATTTTAAATTTGTGCTAAAGCAAAGTTTTCTTAATATTAAAAGAGTACATAGTGATGGTATTCGTTAGAACTTTTAAACTTAATTTCTGAATTTTCCATCGTTTATAATTCACAATCTGATCTGCGAGATATTTTACTTATATTATCGAAAAATCCAATCATATTACATACTGAAAGGACGCATACAAAAAAATTAACAACATCCATTGTAAATATATTCTGTAAGTTTATGTATTTTTCGAACTTCTCTTTAAATTCGCCGATATTTCATTACATAAGTGAAGTTTTAACTATGGAATTTCGAGTTTATATACATATTCTACAAAATTAAAAATATACTATGTATATGTTGCGTGTAATGTGCGCGCGTGTGTGTGTGTGTGTGTGTGTGTGTGTGTGTGTGTGTGTGTGTAATATACGTATATATAATAAATATTGTAAAACGTGCAAATCCGAATGGAGAAGGCGAAAGGAAGGAGTATTGATGAAAATCATTCATTTTACACTAACATTTTGACTAAGTGTTTAACGTATAATCTGGCAATTTTCGTTCATCGCGAGCGATCGTTCGACGGATTGCGGTAACACGCAGATAACGAAAGCAGAATTTACCATTCTCCGCGATAATAGGAAATTAAAATAATATCGTCTCTACCTCGCTCGGGGGAATATGAGATTTCTCTAACAGAGGACGCAGAAAATAGAAAACGTCCTAGTGTGAGGCCATCGAAAATATTAATTCAAATCGCTCGCCTGAATGTACGCGGTAAAACAAAAGAGCAAAAAACATGCAAGCGTGAAGGGGCGCGAAGAAGACAAGATGGCAGACAGGCTCGCGAGTCACTTTTATTGTTAGAAGACGACGCAAATAAAGGATAATATATTCTCTCCTAAGTGTTTACTGACAAGTGTTTGTGAGTTTATTGTTCCGGCGTTATCGATATTTACCCCTTACACTAGTAAAGTAACAAATAAAACGCTTCGTTTTCGTACGGTCGATGAGAATAGAAATAAATACCCGCGCGCGGATATTTAGGATTATCGTTCGATTCTGCTTCGCAACATGATGATTATTGCGAGATTGCCCACTATGTAGGTCGCAAAACGAGTGCGAAGCCGTTGCATATGACGCAAATAAAGTAGAATGATGAAAACCGAGCCCCGTAGTAGCATATCGATACGACTCGCAATAACGATGATCGAACACAATCGATTGTCTTTATCTGTACGTTGTTTTTCGTACTTCTCGTAACGATCGACGCGAACGATAGTCACTGTAGAACGATTGCTTGCTCGGTACACATCGGTGTTCTGTTGTATCTGCGGGCAAATTTATTGGATATTTATTTACGATAATAGTTATCGATGTATGCGTTCTTTGAAATTCATCTGGTTGCGTTTTGCGTCACGAAACAAAAGCACACGATCGCTGTTACTGCGTTTTATTTACTACGTATTATTAAAACGCTGTTGACATATGCTTGCACATGTACTTGCGCATAAACACATGGAAAGAATCTGTATCTTAAACAGATAGTTTTATTCTAGACATCGATTACAAGGGTGGGTCGCAGAATTTTTTTTCGTCGATTGCTCAGTTTCTCATGCGGACATGAAAGCTCTGAACATATAATGCATAGTTTCATCCGATTGTTGGTTGGATGCATCGTGCCAGATGCATTCAATGTTTTCTTTCAGGAACTCAAGGGTCTTCGCAATCATTGCACAGTAGCGAGTACAAGAGTGGTCCTTAGCTACTGGTACCTTCTCGCGTGCAGGTATGCCGCAACGTAACTCCCGATGGTTTCTAAATCTCATATCAGGCTACGTATTGAAGAGAATTGCGAACTGAAGATTAGAATTTGACCAGTCGTGTCGAGATAAGTTTAATTTTAATCTCGTTTTGCTGATTTGAATTCTCAATCTCCAATGCGTAGTTCGTACAGACTTTACGACGGTGTCGAATTCGTCAATCTACGAAATGATTTAACGACATCCCGAATAGATTTAGATGCACCTGACATGGTAATCAGTAGTTAATTAATTCGGCACTATGTTCAAATGCTGATATCCGAGAAACTGGGTGATCGAAAAAAAAGTTAGGATGAAGTTTTGCAGCTCATTCTTTGTTTAGTACTGAAAAGGTCATGATACGGTTTCAACGTTGTGAATACGTAACTAATTTGTTTTCCAAGTAGTTTGAATTATTCGAGTTTTATTTAAAAATAAAGATTAAATTTTTATGATTTGGTTTCAACGGTGATTAAAAAATCAATCGTGATATAACGTGACGAAATTTGTGTCAAATCATTGTCGAATAAATTTCTGAAGCAACCCCTATATCTTCCAAGATCTGTCAGATTTTGCCAATCCTACCAGAATAATGTCTCTATCGGAGGAATATTTTTTTACTCATCTATTCCCCGCTATTCAGACTCTTGTTCAAAGGTGCGGTCTCATTTCCGAGAGTCGGACGGGTTCGTTATTCGCTGCCAATAGCAGGTAGGATTCTTATCGAGGGTGCATCCGCCGCGCCTCAAGGTAACGTATAAAACAGAAATAACAGGGCGCGGCAAAGTCCTGCGGTCAGTTGTAAAATGCAAATCAGAATCTGCCACTGTAATGAAAGATACAACGTATTCGTCGCATGAACATACGGAATACCGTCACGGATGTATGCGCGGACGTGCATACACCCGCTGTGTAATATACAGGCGGGGGTGGCCGAGAAACGGGAGTTACGTCGAAACTGCAGTGGTTGGTTGCACCGCCACCACCGTCGCCGCTACCGTCAGCTGGCCCGTTACCGGCGATAGCTACGCCGTAGACATCACTATAATGGAATGCGTCAGGTTGCCTTTATGTCTTTCGCCAGTGCGCGTGTCTGTGCTCTTATCCATACCGGTTTCCTATAACCAACCCTACATTCTCTTTCTCTCTCTCTCTCTCTACTGTGACGTGATTCTCTCCCCGAGCGGGTTCCTAGATTAAAACAGTGTTGCGTAATGCGCGCGCGTTTTCCTCCTCCTCCTCCCTGTTGCATTTTATCCGCGTGGACTTGTTCAGAATTATCTAAAAGAAAAAAGAGAGAGAAAAAAATCGTGTCTGTCGACTTGCAAAATTTCTTGCGTCGCACGATTATTTTGCTAACCTCGATCTCGACTGCAGCGGAAGCAGCACATGTTGCTCTTGGAGCTTATTGCTTTAAAATTGTTTCCGTTGAAGAAGCGCGTCTAAAATATGAAATAATGATATAAACAGATGTTCAGAGTAGGAGGAAGCGAAATTATTACCAAGTAAAATTAAATCCAAAGTTACGCGAGCGTAAAACAGATACCCACGTATATTAAATGTGCGAGCGAGTGGGTTTCCTGATTTCGCTGATGTTTCATCTCGCGGATGAAGTTGCGCGCTCGATGTATAATAAACGTGTCGTAATTATAAATATTAAAAAATACACATACAAATAACTTTTGGAGGAAGAACCCAGGGGTCTGAACATAACTTGGTAACAGCTGCATCCGTGGACTACTGACCGTCATGGAGTTTCACCGTGAATATCAAGCGAGCCAAGGGAAAGAAAAAAGTCTCACAGAAGAAACGTATCACAGGAAAACATAAATGGATGAGACGGAATGAATTTTACTCGGATAAAAAGCCGGCAACACAGAAAGCTTCTCGTGTTCTACGCGTTGATATTCGCGTTGTACGAATATTCTTTCGTAGCAATAATCGTATGACATCGATAATAACATCGGGATATATCAAAATAAAGTTTTGGAGAAATGGATGATAAAGATTTATGAAAAACACTACAAATTGTGATACCAATTGCAAACAATTTATAAATATATATATATCACAATTTGTAGTGTTTTTCATAAATCTTTATCATCCATTTCTCCAAAACCTTATATATAATATGTATATATGTATATATCTCTATTTTTTCATTCCAGAAATAAAGAAAGATATGTAAGTAATTACACGTTAATTCTTTATTTAAATATCTTTAATCAAACTTATAACCAAAAATGGAAATTTTTTTCTATATTTTGTACATTTCTTAGGAAGATATCAGCACAATATCGCAATTATTTCAATGACAATTTTGATTTTTATACACGCGCTTCAATAATTAAGTATAAAAATATTTTTATATACAAAATATATTTATACATAAAAGTAAAATTCAACTGCATGGTTTTACAAAGTATGCATTTACAGATTTCGCAACAATTCCTAATATAAAGTTGTGTCAAATCGGAAATTGTTTTTCTCGATACGGGAAGAATCTTCAAGGTACTTTAACTTCTATTCAGTATCGGTATATAGAAGATAAGAAATGTATATTGATATATAAAATGTGTCGAGTGGTAACTGTGTAGGATTGCGATACATCGATAGAATTCCAATACATCGATATCGAACATCTGATTAGGATTATCGAATAAAGGAGCCAGATGTCGAATGGAATGCAATACAAGAGTGCTATAAGTGAAGTAGAATTGCATTTCGAAAGTTCATGCAAAAAGTTCGAATCTCTTACCTCACGCCACACATGTGGCTAAAAAAATAAAAAGTTCTCTTTTCGATGACGATTATTGTAGCAGCTGCAGTGAGCGCAAGAACGTTGAAACATACTTGTCGATCGCAAACGAGAAGCTATTGTCGCTTTGCCATAGAATGACAGTCATATCACTGCAGTCATCACTGCACAATCATCCGTGACAAATACGCCATGAATATAACGATCAATACGTGTTCAACAACAAAGATAGTTGACGCACGCAGTTTCAAACTGACACGCTGCGTGCAAATTGCTCGCCAATTGTCTTCTACCATAGAAGAATAAAAGTGTTCGTAAACAATAAAAAGATTTGTTTCGAATCATTTGGACAGAAAGAATGAACTGAAAGGTATACCAAATTACGAATAACCCTATACATATTCTTTTATAGATGTTCTTTTAGATCAAAAATTCTATATTTTCTCAGAACACGATAGCAACATTAGCAATGTAACGAATGAACAAGAAGTTTCAAATTTATATTGTGCAAATTTCTTCACGAGTTTCCATTATGTCACAGTATATTTATCAACGATTGCTCGCAGCAAAGAAACTCGATACTACAGAATGAAAACTGTCTATTTCACTAAGTTCCTACTTTACTGTTTTCCGAAGACAAAAACTGAAAAGCCGTTGACGAGCCAGGAAACACGATATTAAGGCAGAGTTTTATTTATTCGAAATCGCGACTTGTCCATGAGAATTTCTCAATGAACCCCGAACGAAGTCCAGTATCTCAAGGAACTGCTGGCGGATCTCTCGATCGCTGGTCGTCCATTCTCCGATAGCGGGCAACGGAAACTCAATGAATGGTCTATCTTCCGACTATTCCTCTTTCGGAAGTCGACACAATCGTTCGTAGGAAGTACCTTCGAGATTCCATAAAGTGTCGCGTGAGTGGCTCAATAAACGTTCCGGTATTATATGATCTTGCGCGGTCGTTACAGTTATCATGAAGATCACCAAGATCCTAAGATGAGCAAAATATCTCCATATGTAGCAGAAACACGATACATTCAAAAGATGTTCAGATAATATTCTTTGTTTGGAATTAATTATGTAAAATAAAAGATTTAATGATACACCCACAACTGCAACTTGTTATTATTAGCCACTTCGATAAATTATATGCGAGCAAGAGCGTTTGTAAATTTTATTTTATAAACAATGGAATACATATTTTTAAATTTTGTGTATTCAGAATATAAATCTACTTCATAATAATAGTGCATTGCCATCTCCACACGAGATAAAATAAAAAAATAATATCCGATTATGCACTATATATATATTTATACATACGTATAAATATAACAAGATATCTTGTAATCCTAAAATTCAATGCGTGAAAAGGGATTTGTGCTTTAACAGCGATTTACAAGATGCAAATGATTCGCGCTGAAGAGAACATCAGAGAGCATCTATCGAGCAAGAAAGCGCTCGGGAAGTGTTTACATCATGTTCTAAGGGTCAGATTTCCACGTCGACATCATCTACGCGGAAACGTGGGTCGCCACAAAGTGTCAGCGGGACACGACGCGCGTGGTCGCGGAGACAAGAACGGAGAAGGACGTACACGATATGTGGTTATTTTGATTTCGCGGCGGTGTTTCATTATGCGTTAGGATGCAGCGAACGAGACGGCTGCGGTTACGTGCCGCATCGGAATTCCGGTCGACAGATGTCCGGCAGTTTGGGCCGAACTAAACTCCAGAACGTCAGGTAGGTAGGTAGGTAGGTAGGTAGGTCGGTGCCGTTCGATGGACTTTCCACCTTCCCGCTGTTACGCGTCAGTCCATCCAGCCAGACCCTGTAATTCCATGTACTTTGGACTGCGGTTATTTGCAGTTGGCTATGCGGCAAACGTGCTTGACGTGGCTTGGTATTAACTTGGCTGGTTATTCCTCCAATTCGCGAAGGATATGTACACGAAGCGTTACACATGCAGAGAAATGCATTGTGGTATCCTGTCTTATTAAATATAAACATAATTTTACGCGTTAATGAAATAGCAGGCTAAAAGGTGCTTCAGTCATTGTTTTGACAAGCTTTCACATTAAATACAAATACTCCAGTATAATATTTTACCTACGTATATGTGATATTTCTCTTTTTCCCAGTACACTCCGTACAGACTAGCGTTGCAGACATTTTGTTATCGGAAGCTAAAAATTGCAAAATACGTTTTCCAGACGAGAGGCTGATATTCAATACGCCGTTTCTCATTTAAAAGATAAGTCGAGATTATTCACCGTTTGCTATCCTGCGAGCCGAGGAGACACTCCATTCCGCCGTTTTGACACTCACGACGCGTTCGAGGAGTTCGTCTGCGGATTCTAGACGTCGTCGTGAAGCATTAAGGCAGGGATTCGGAAGGAGAACTGAAAAGCTCAGTCCCGCAGCACAGCTGTGCCGGTAGCAATTTTCCTCAATGACCAGCCGATTGTCGAAAGCCCGTGGAAGCTCGCATATCGCCAAGCCACACGGCTCGCCTTCCCGCCAACGACCGTGCTTGCCGGGATTATGTTCTTTCACACACGAAAGCAGACACACCGGAAGTTGGTCGCCGAAAGTGCGCCGTAAATCCTGACCGGCGCGGTAAAGGAAAAATGCGACTGCCGTGAGCACGCTGAATATTCGCATCGGCACAGATTTTTCACACGACGCCGGTGATAAATACTGCAGCGAGATACAGCGGTGGTGCGCGCGCGACACACCCCTACGTACGTACGACAGCTCGAAATTGACTCTCGCAAGCACACCCCCGGCGCACCCTGGATTCTTGAAGCAACGGCCGCTTTGCGTACGACGTAAATCTTCTCGCTCGTGACTGTCCTCCGCGATAAATATGTCCCGGAATATATATCGCTGAGTTCGTCATTTTTATCTAACTAATTCTGTTGCCGCGTCGAGTTTTTAAAAGAAACAATGTAAACTTGTAACAATATCACATACACACACGCGCGCGCGCACATACAACCATCTTTTATGCATAAGCCTCAAGGAAGCAAATGTTTATCTTGATATCCATAACATTTCATCAAATAAATCATACGTGGTTTTCAAGTTTCTGCTCGAGTAATTCGCGATCTTCGTGATAAATCCGTAATAAGAGGTTGCACGCAATGGCGATTTTTGTCGTGTATATAGAAAGCCGACGATTATACA
This sequence comes from Crematogaster levior, assembly GCA_901521435.1. Lineage (NCBI taxonomy): Eukaryota > Metazoa > Arthropoda > Insecta > Hymenoptera > Formicidae > Crematogaster > Crematogaster levior. Next base: position 218,976 of record CABEGB010000698.1, on the reverse strand, counting down.
TATTTATCGCTTAATGGGGCACATCAACGACACATTAGCGCTAGCGGTTGTGATTAAATTTATCTCGCTGTAATTTTTACTCATTACCTGCATTACGACTCCACTTCTTCGAGCTTAAGAAGACCATTATCACGCGCCTCGCGTTCTTCTCTTAACTCTCATCTCTCCCTTTTCCTTCGCTCCTTCAGGCCTGCCTTCGGCAAATTTAGATTTTCCGCTATTTTCTCTTTCTCAATAAAACCGAATAAATTCACTCGAGAGCTCAATTTTGCGCGGCCTCAAATCAACGGTGCGTGCTGAGGCGCCGATTATTGCCGCTAACGTGAGCGTGGAAAGAGAAGACTCCGTTATTAGCTCTTCTTTCGTTTTCAATTCGTTTTACCCTACCTTCTTCCCCTCCTTCCATCGCACTTTTCTTACTGCTGATCGACGACTGGAAGCTTTATCGAAGGAGATACGTTCGGATGAGGTAAACGTTTTAAACGCTGCCACACTGCGGACGTTCAATGAAGGGATTGTCTGTGCAATACTTTCGGAATGGCTGTCCGTCCGTCGCATGCGTTGAAATTCGTGGGAATAGACGTAATACGGCAGAATAAATTTGGATAAATTGTACATACGAATATCGGATAATATAAATGTGTCCGGCGCTTGTTTGAATTAAATATACATATTTAGATATAGATTTATAACAATCAACTCGACATAATACCTTACAGTCTTTTTAGTAATAATAATAATAATAATATAAAGCAAATTAATTTGGCATTTATTTTTGAATAAATAATATATATATATATATATATATATATATATACTCTTAATGTATGTGAAATAATATTGGAAACGACGGTAAAAGAAATTAATTTTTTTGTTGCACAAAAGTATCGTACGTAATCATCTATTCAATAATTTATATAATCTTCTAATATCCTTCTGAGATTAATGGGAATAAGAAAAATAATTTTCACCACTATAAGTAATTGTCATTGACGATTAAAATTGTCAATCGACATACATCATCGACGCCAAATTTCAAACGCTCAAATTTCAAATGCAGTCTCCGCGGGATTTTCGTTTTTACAAAAGAAAAATAAGAAAGAATAGACTAAAATCGAAAGTAAGAAAGCATGTTGTCGTAGCACTGCTAAAACGACAAAAGGAACCGAATAACAAAAGTCATTAAACATGCAATATTATAATATCAAGTCGGCGTTGCGAGCGTAATGTCGAAAGTAGCTCTGAGTAAAGTTAAGTTTATGGTTTGTACAATAAGTAACTCAGCGTGCACTACCTCGATATGCGCAAGCGAAAAACTGTGTGTGTGAAAGAATGTACGATCATGGGGGGCACAAGGTGGAATGCATATGCGCAAAATCTGAATTTGCGAAATATGAATTTGCGTGCGTGTTGTAGAGAGCGTGATCTTTATCAGCCCTGTCGGAATTCTTAAGCTCCATAAAATATTTTACGATGCCAGTTGTCGATGCTCTGTGATCATCTTGGCATCGTCGTTTTGGCCCCATTACTTATACACAGTAGATCTCAATGCGACACAAGTTTACATGATACAGATTCGTATAACGCGACGAAGAAATTTACATTTTTGTTCGTCTTAAAATAAAATAAAAAATATTTTATTGTTACATCTTTAAAATTCATTTTACATTTCAATTTTTACAATAAACTTTTATATACATCTTTTATACATATTTATGTGTTGCATATGCATATCCACACATACGTATAACTCATCTAACACAGAATACTTCATATGACACGGAATTTTCTGTTATGAAGGTCTATTGTATTTATTACTCGTTTCGACGTATCGACGTTATGAGGTATTGAACCCGAAAGTCCGTTACTGTCTTCGAATAAGTAATACTGAAGTATTTACAGCCGTAAGAAGGCGTCGTCCGACATAAAATATTTTACCGATCGTCCGTAGTTGAAAACCACAATGACTTAGGTTACGTGCGCACTCGTCCCTTGCTCCATGTTCTGTGCTATTCACTCGGCGCTTTTCTCGTTGTGCATCACACTTCCTGGATACACTTTCGGCTGTTACCAACGATCCGGAGCGCATATTCCGAGGAGCCGCGTCTCGCAAAGAATGATTTACTGTCGCGCCGCGCCGCAGTGGAGAAAGAAAGGCGAATCGGGCACGTACTTATCGCGAGCGGCTGCCTTTTACTTTTATGGCTCTGCGCCTTTTACGCGAAATGTAAGAATAGACTTCGAGGAGAAGTATTTTTCTTGGCCCGCATTACGACGAATACACATTTGATAATGACGTGCAAAAATATTTCTTGCGTTACTAAAAGTTGGTTTAGGAAATAAATAGCTTTCTAAATAGCTTTAAAACGAATAGATTTGATTGCAACAAACTTATGAAAAGTCCCGTGAAAAATTTTATTTCGTTTTTTCGCAGATAAATTATATCACGTCAAAGTTTACCTTATAACATTTTCTCAGTATCTCTACTAACTCTTCCTTAAAGATTTATGTATATCATACTCATTTCAACGTTACTAAAAGAAAAGCGATAATGTTTGTGGTTTTACGAATTCTTTGCAAGCTAATGAAAAGAGGCGTTAACCATCTTAACGAGATCACGACACTCGAGCGCAATGTAAGTGGAAGAAAAATGTTGAAAAGATTCTTGATACGTCGCCACGCTCTCGCGATCTCATCAACCGTAATCGTCGAGATCTCGCCACTTCCATCGGTCTTTATGCGATATTACGTGTCACGTCGAGCAGGGTAATTAGGATTGCAAATGCCATATAAATACCTAGCTTTTAAAATTGAGATTTTCTACGACGGAGGATGAAATAAATAGAACAAGCAGAACGAATAAGAAAGTCCGCATATTTGAAAGGAAAATAGATAATAATAAGAGAATTCCTAATTATATCATCTTCTCGTAATCATAATAATTTACTTTATATTGTTGTGAACTTTAGATTGCAAGTTCGACCATTTTAATTGTCAAGGTAATAGTAACTGTAATATTTATTGGTATAAAATAATGAACGCGTGCCGCAGATGCAAGATTTTCCAAGTTTTCAAAAAGAAGCGTCACGTGCCTTGTACTATCTATCGTTAAATTTCTCTTCGAGAAGAAGAGGACTTTACAAGAAATTTAGGTCAAAGATCAAACTCGTTGGAAGAAGAGCACGATATTGCAGCAAGCCGCACAATTTTCACGGCACCTTGAAAGACAATTTATACTTTCGACATTCGACATTAAATCCCATTTTTCGAAATCTACGCGCATTCTGTAAACGCAAGAGAATCATATTACCGATTAAAGGAGAATTGAGGGATGGTGTGTCCGTACTTAGAGGAACATTTGACAGCGGAGTGTTTGACGACACTTAAATAACGAGACGATGAGTAATTAAGCATCTCGGTCGTTTCGACGATGTCTCGAAAAGCGGAACAGAGTCGAAAGGATTGAGAGAGAATATGGACAAAGAGAGGAAAGGAGGAGGAATATGACGCTTGAAAGCGCACAATTAGCGAGTTAACAGCGCAGCAAACGTCATGAATGCATGCTGAAATATTCCAGGACCACGCGTGACTGATGCTAAGACCTTCTCGCGGAAACATGGAAGGCTAGACGATGTCACATCAAAGGTTTAAAATCACGAAGGCGTTATACGGTTAAACCTCTGAATACTTCAATACTCTGGAATTTAAATCACTAATTTCATTCATATTAAATTTATACGCTTTACTCATATCACGTTTTATTTGTAAGAGACATCACCAGTGACAATTAAACATTTCATTCGAGTGTCAAAACTGTCATAAATGTTTCACAACAATTGCTAAATCGATTTGCCGCTTAACAAGCTAAATGTACGAAATGCGTTACATAATTTCCAACAATACGATTTCTAATGAATGGCTGCAATCATGAATGTCAATATATTATATTTTCCCAAATCATGTTATAAATACGAGCAAGTTAAATTTAAATAACAGCTTCAGATGAATTCGTTATTGAGATTCTTGTAATATATGCGTATGGTGAAGTAATTTATTTTATATTAATTCTGTTCTCTTTTGTGTGGATAATAAATCGGTATTAAAATATTTTACAAAATATTTTACTGGAAAAAATTTCAACAAAATTTCATAGATAAAAGTAATCCCGTCTATGTCTATATGTATATGAATTGATCATCTAACAAATTGTGCGCGCGCGCGCGCGCGTGTGTGTGTGTGTGTGGCGTGCGTGCGCGCGCGCGATATAACGTTATATTACGCAAGCACGCACACACACACACACACACACACACACACACACTATTTTTAGATGATCAATCCAGTTAATGTCAAAAACACAAATCGTCAAAGTTGAAATATTCTCGAAATATTTTTGACGTGAGAATAATGTAACATGATGTCATGATGTAAAAATTATTTACTACTATAAAAGTTTAATTTCTAGTATATACTAAAACTGTAGTAGAATCCCAGAGAATCGCTGAGAAAGCCAACGCTCTTTTTCATGCGCGCATTTTTCTCTAGCTTTTCCCAATGGTGGAGCGAAGATAAAACATCCGTTTCTCACACTTAATGACCTAATCAATAGATATGCTGCAGCTCATAACCATTAGAGGAAGATTACAACCAAGTTTTCATGACAGCGAAAGACGAAAGGAGTCGATGTGGTTTAGAGAAGTACGGTGGAAATGGCTGACAAAGCATTTACTCCGCCATTGGTAGTTTGCTTTCATCCTGTCGCCATAACAGGCAATGTGCGATCACCGTGGAATTTCTTTTAATGGATAGCACCATTTTGCGCTCCAACTTTCTCGAGCTTTGGAAAATGTCACGTGCCAGCCGCAGAAAATTCCTGGGTTGTGGCAGCATACAAAAAAGACGGTAACCGAATTACGGTTTTTACGATTCAAATTACATCGATCGATTATACGGTTACGGTACTTTTAACGGGTGTCGATGTATTTTATCCTGGATGTGCTGCGAACGGGAAATCTCGCGAGAATATCCGCGAGTGATGAATCTCGGAGTTTTTTCAAAGAATTTTCACCGATACTGCCGCAGAGAATGCTACCGCTGGGTAACTGATACGTGCCCACTCTATCGAATGATAAGCGAGCGAGAATTGTGACGGAAATCAAATCGTTGGTATAGAATGTGCGAACAAAAAGTAGTACTTTAAAAAAATCTCATATCAGATTATATTGAGGAAAGCGAGGCTAGTGAAAGCGAGCTAGTGGTCGCGAATGTTGAATGTAAAACTGTGAAATTAAATATAATTTTATTTTACAATTCGTATATTTATACGAATTTACGCTGTTTAAAAATATATTGTTAAATACACTTGAAAAGGACTAGAACCAATGGTTGAAACGTTGTAAACTCAAATAAAGGAATTATATAGCTAGTTTGCTGTCAAGTAATACCTATCCTTCATTTTGGATTTCTAATCACTGGCGAAGAGAAGATTTTTTTTCATATTCGTATATTTATGTAACGTTCCAAGTGACATTTTTTAAAGGATGATCTCTTCTGCTAAATTGAAAATAATTCGTCGATCTCGAGAAAAGCCGTGACAGCTGCGCGACAAGGGCGTGAATTTTTGCAGGCCATGGCCAGGTGGTGCCCCTCGTTAATCCCATTGTCCTACGAAGCAGCAAAAGCTGGCTCACGCCAACCTTGCTCCGTTCGTCTTTGTCTTTTTTTCCTTGTCTTTTTTACTCTTTCTTCTCCTTACTACTTCCCGAATGATCCGCGCCTTGCCCCGACGGACACGTGGACGAAGATTTATGCCGACCGTGATTTCGCGACTCGTTCTCTCATTCCCTCGTTCGTTTCGTCTGCAGACACGAATGTAGGGTCGACAGTTTCTCCGGAGGCTATCAAGAGGTCCAAAAGTGACGGGCATGTAACAGCACGTAGATGGCTACATGCTTGAGAGTGCGTGTGTGCTTGAGAGTGCGTGCGCGATAATGCGCCACCTCCCCCGCTGTGTGTTTCGTCAGGATTCTTTCGGTGATAAATGACGATTCGTCGACTTGCCGCCGATGCGAGAACGATTACCACATCGGTTGATTTTTATTCTTTCACATATTTCCTTAGGCGAATGCTAAACGAAGGGAAGGTCGTTAGACTTTGTTCAAGAATGTAGCGCAAACCGCCGTATAATAGCAACAACACAGTATATACATAGCAATTTGAATATACATGAAAGTAGAAGAACATTCGAGCCCTCAAGAATCATTAATTTCAGACGAATAAAATTAAAATTGTGCAAAAGATGTGATACATGTGCAAGAATATTTTAATTGGTTTTTTCTTCGATGCAACGTGTTTCAGAGGTTTAGTGTTAAAGTGATTTATCAACTTGGAAGTTCTCGGGGCAAAAGTTTAGAGGCATTCTCCCCCTGTCATATCACCAGGAAGAGCGTCGCTCGATAGTGCATCATCCCGAACAAGTTCGGTATACCACTCCTGGCGTTCTTCTCCCCATGAAATCACGCTCTTGAGAGCCATTATCTTTTTTATCGGTCGGTCGTTTCAACAACGTTTTAATTCTGACGAAAGATTTTATTACAGCGTCCTTACCTTTAATCCGTTTACGCGCCACACCGTCTGTCGCGGACGAATTCGCGCGACGCCTGTACAGACGCAATTATGCGCCCCCGCATTCACGTGTAAGCCGCTACAGCAAGTAGTTAGTTAGCATTCGAATAGTCGTACCGTCTCGCAAAGACGAGGCGCGAATGCATGCGACATTCTGATAAAGCTAATTTGCGGCTTGCAGACGAAGTTTATCCATTAGCGCGCACGAGCAGCGCTCTTTGCCTGTCGAATAAACGCCTTCGTGGATATCACGTGCGACCGTACAAGAGCTATTAGCTTGTGATTAGAAATATTTTAAACGTAAAAAGAGAACAATCGCGGGGAACTTAATCTCGCTGTTCATTTACTTTTCTTGTGGACTTATTACACGGCCGGTCGTTAAATAAACTCCAAACAGCAATAAAAGCGCTAAGTTCCCTGTTAAAGTCTGGATCGGAAAAAAACACATCAAGATGTTTTGTGTGTGTGTGTAAATCTTTAACTGTACAACATTGATACATTTGCAAAAATAATGAGAGATATAATTCACCCGGGTCGATCGTGTGTTAGCGTTGCTGAGAGACAAAATTCGAATTTTCACAGTTTATAAACGGTCGTTCCAGGCAGGTGGTCTATAACAACGCTCTGGAGTTTGAGGGAAATTAGTCAGGAAGACGGGGCCATTAAATGGAAAATTATGCGCACAGCAAACGCGTGCTCGCGCGCGCACGGTCGTCACGGCGTTTCGGGTGATTATAGTGATGCAAAGCTGCGATGTAACGTTACAACTGACTTAGTCAGCGTTAATAAAACCCGCGTTGTGCTGGGGAAGCAACGTTTGTCGCGAAATATCGCCTCGGTGCGCCATTACAATGCCCGCAAAGTAGGACATTTATTTCGTGAATTTTACCCACTATTATTAACCGTATTTCCATTGCACGCGAAAAGCCGTTGTTTCATGTTGTACATAGTATTGCTATTTGGTTTTTATAACTACGTAATATTTTCATGAGTGAAATTGGACCGATATGAATCTATTAATTTTACAATTAATTGGAGAAAATGCCATTTTCGATCAGGCTGCATCTTAGTGATATTTCTGTGTGAATTTTGTATATTTTTTTTTAACTCAGTAAACCACGCGCCGATTATTTGTCGTTTTCTTTTGTTGAAACGACACGTGAGATGAACCATTTTCTACGTTCGGAAAGCTGTCGCATGACAATCGTCAAGAATTTTTTTGAAAGATTTCTATTGCTCTATCTAATGCAAAAGTTACACGTATAAAATTCGAATAAATAAATAATAATTTGTTATCGCAGGAATTAAGAGACATTCCAAGAGATATTACTAAGGTATGTAGCTGGACTGGCGTCGCGCGCTGCGTACGCATTCCGATGTTAAACGGCGCTCGACGGCACTAAGTGATTGATAATAACGATGGAGGGAGTTTTAATAAAGTCCTCTCAATTAGTATCGAACGCTCGGTGCCGAATGACACGGCTCTGCTTTCGTGGCTATTAATGCGAAGCTAAAGCCTCAATTACCGCACGCCCGTCCGTTCTCTCGCTCTCCCATCTCCGTCATAAATCGCACGTGCAGCTGTGGCACGTGTGCCATAGTAATCGAGTAATTAACATTCCGAGTCTCGTTTAATTTGTACGTCACGGCCCGAGGAGGTGCCTGCGTACACACAGAGCGTCCCGCGGGCTCCGCCGGGTACAAAGTTCTCCATGACGTGCCGCAACTCTCGCAAAGTACACACAAGTGTACGCGGGGTCCCCGCCGATGAATCGCCTCGGAACTTTAATTAAAATACGAAGTAATTGCGGCGTACCGCAAACACATTAGGTCTTCGTTGAAATATCACGTGATTTTTCTGTTGGAAGAACGAGCCGCGTCGACGATGATAGAAATGAAACTTTTTCATCGCCTAAGCATTCTCAGCGATCGTGGTTGTAATTAGTGAATCGTGTCTATTAGTGGATGTCTACGGATAGAATAATTACTTCGTTTTACGTGTAACGAGAAGACAAGCAATAAGTATCTTTTGTATTCTGTCTTCTCGGATTAAACGCGAAATGACGATATGGGTGCCATACACGATAAATCACGCGCGGATCCAAGAGACAGAAAGTCGTAGAAAGTCGGAAAAATGTATGGAAAAAAAATTTACAATTAATGTTCTTTCATTACGTTGTAATGAAGAGTTAGCGTCTGCGACTAACGAGATGAGAAGTAATGCGACTTGTCGTTTAACGAACGTTTTATAAATTATGAAATCCGTTCTTCTCTCATTCTCTCTCTCCCTCATTCGTACACCGACGATACAGAATATGAATGTTTATCAACGTCTGGCTGCGCCAAGAGACGCGCACATCGTTAACGAGCCGTTAATTAACGCGGATCTAACGCAATATCCTTTGGACCATCCTCGGCATACTCTCTTGACACGTACACACGTACGTACATCCCAACGGAAGTGATTTTAATTAAAACGCGAAATAATTAGCGCGACAAAGGGGGCGAATTACATAAATAAAATAGGACGGTTCACGCTGCCGACGACATGTCGCGGTCTTATCGCCAATGCAATACATACATGTGCATGTCAGACTTGCATAATCGCCGAGAGCGAAAGAAGAGAGAAGGACGAAGAGAGAGAGGCGATATCACTTTACACGCGTTAACGAGTCGTTAATTAATATAATAACACGTTAGCTGGAGGGCAATGTCGTTAGGAAATTAACCTAGAAGCAATTTATCGCGATATTAGAGCCTCCTTCCTAAGCCATTCCTCCCTGCGGAGGTGCCAATGAAGTTCGATTAACCGGGGTATTACACGCGAGAATTACACGCCGCGGCCAACTTGCGCGATAATATCATGTAACTTGATAGCAAATTAGTGTCACTAAATATTCGAGTTTGCACGATTTGCAAAGGTTCCCGATACCGGTAGAGTTAGCTTCTTTATTTGCACCAAAAAAATTAATGTTGGACCTACTAAGACATTACGAGAGATATACATGTTATAACGCTTAACTGTATCAAATGTCAATGCAACAAGAAAGTCATTCAAAGGGCTTTCTTTCATAATATTCATGAATACGGATTATTTCGGTTTATTTTTTCTCAAGATATTTATTTACAGTACAACCACATCTGGTCGGATATAATATCTGCCTTTGAAGCACTACGAAGTTTCGTCCAATTTTAGTCGTTGAAGAGTCGTTGGACATTGCTTAACGGGAACACGACGACGAGTGTCGTAATTAAGGGATTTAATCGTGGAAGTTATCGGAACACAGGACCTCATCCCTTCGTCGTTCCTTCCATTATCCCGTCTACCTTTCGGTAGAATGGGCAACAAACGTTCGAGTATGGCACGGCATAAAGCGGGGGTAGTTACCGAAATGTGCTTGGCGCGAAATCGCGGAAATAATTAACCGTGTGCATTATGTGCCTTATCCGCATATCGTCGACGTTGTGTCATGACATGACGCATCTCTCTCTCTCTCTCTCTCTCTCTCTCTCTTCCTCTGTGACCCGGAACTCTCGGCAGCCGCCGTCTCCAAAGTGGACGAAATATCGTGTCTGTGAAAGGAATGTTGGTCTCCGCGATTTCGTGGAGGAATGGAAAGCGAAAGATCACACAGAGAGAATACCTTTCTACAATATAACAATAACAAAAAGAATTTTTCGGGGGAATACACATACCAAAATCGAGATGAGACCGAGAAAAATGTAGTACAAAAAAGATGCGATCAAGATCGAAAATTTACAAGACTCACACATAAAAATTGATATTACATATATATCGCAATAATTTATTAAGTGTATGAAATATACAATACACGAGTTGTGGTTTTAAGAGCGGAGAAAAAAATTTTTTCGCAGTGCGGTCAGAATAAGTTTCGCGGAAGTGGAATTTTTAATTTCATTTTGTAAACGTTCCTTCTTTTTCTTCCTTTTTTTTGTGGAGCCAAGCGAGCGAAATAATTAACTGACCACGTTACGCGGTCACGACGCTGCCTGCCCACACTCCACACTCATACCATAGGATTTTATCTTCCGTAGTCGTGCCCTGAAATCCTATCCGATTACTTATTCGTCGGCACGTATTCCGCGTATGCTCAGCGAAGTATTAAAAAATCAATCTATTAAAGACAAACGTTCTCCGTATTCGCATCGTCGCTCGTTTTCTCTCTCTTTCATTCTTCCTTCCATTCTTTCTCTGTGAGTCCTTTGCTCAATAACGCGGAAATAATTGACCATGTGCATTATGCGCGCGCCATGCACCGATATCTGCATACCCCGGCATTGCAGCGCGCGGCGCGCGCGGTACCTTATCTCTTCCTCGTGTCCTAGAATCCTTAATGCATCCTCCCCGCATGCAATTCCCTTTGCACGTATCCTCCTCTCGCATAGAAAGGTGCTTACGGTTGAAGTGTGACGAAACCATGTTCACAGAGATAAATAAAGCGCGACGGTAAAGCTCGACGTGGTGCAAGCTAGCTTGCATCACGATGTCATCAAAACACTCATTGTCGCGCCTGAAGATGTCTTTTTACTCTTTTTTTAGTTACTAAACTCGATAGCGTATATTTTCTCACATGAATCCGCGATAGCTTGTTAGCTACTTGCGCGACAAGATAATTATGACAATATTTATAAAGACGCCATGCGTAAGTGCATAAATGCATGTAAATAAGATTTAACGCATTGATATAAAAGACGCTCGTGATACAAAAAATATTATTAAAAAGAAAAAACCTATTTTTCCCTTGTATGTATTTTTTATATACAATAGTTTATTAAAACTAAGCAACTCATGATGTTGGTATAACGAGTTCCTATCACATTTCAGGTAAATCAAATAAAAGAAACCGGACCGTTTTACGATGATTATAGTATTGTTAAAAGTTGGGAGAGAAAGCGACGAAGAAGCAATCGCGCGCTGTATGCTTTGTTTCTCATTTTTATTTGTAACAGTACTCTTTCAAGCTCGTGCGTTGATACTTCCGAGAGCCTCTAATCCGGTTCAACTTGCCGGCAATGTCTCCTTATACGATCGCGCGCACACGTACTTGTGTGTGGTCGGTATCATCGGAGTTTTCTCACGGAGGAATGGCTCTCTCAGGAACGGTTGGAAAGGATATTGTCGCCGCGGGGTGAAAGTCGAGGATCCCGGATACTTCTCTCGCGTACGCGTCTTCGATTTACTTTCTCGACAAATACACTCGCGGCTTCATACCGCTGTATTTACACGCCTTAATGAAGCCCCGCGAAACGGAGGTCTTATCCAAGATCGAGATTTCGAGACGCGTAGGTGGGCGCGTACTGAAGCTTGTGTTGTGGAGCTGGAATACCGGTAAGATTAAACCGAGAGGAGGAAGAATCATCATCGGGTGCTTCTTCTTCTCTTTGGCGCGTGACGAGTATACCACCGGGTGGGCTGATAATTATCACCGGTCAGAGACACGTCTCTAATACTCTCGCGGATAGTTGCCGCGCTGTGTGTGTGTCGCGCCTGCCGTTTCTCGCTAATGCTATAAACAACACCAGATCGTGCATATTACGAGGATAAATCAGAAAGTACGAGCCCGTCGTGTGTGTAAATTGCAATATTCCGGACGGGAAGTACTCCTAGGTTGTCGCATCGCGTCGAGACGTTAAGGGAATTGCACGGCATACGAGTTTCGTTTCATGATTGTAGAAACTGCGATATAATAATTTGTGGTTTCTTGTGGGTTGAACCCTCTAAAATTTATGAAACAAGTAATATCTCGGTAGGATGAATATTATGATTCTCTGAGAGGTGTGTGTGTGTGTATGTACGCGTGCGCGCGCACGCATATATATGACAATTGAAACGACAGAATATCCCAGTAAATCGGCAACAAAAAATATTATTTCTGTTCAGTCGCTGGATTTAACAAAAAAATTATTCTATTCTATTTTTTACGTTTCATTCTCGTACACCACTTGCTCTGAATGTTTCCCGACTCATATACAGGATACACCAAACCGAGCACATACAAGAGGATTATATATTCGCATGATCATTATTTTCATTACGTTTTTTGAGTGAAGCGCGGTGTTAACTGGCGTACAATGGACAAAACGAATTTATGGAACGGCGGTAATCCGAATACAATAGCGCCGCGATGAGAAACGTGCACACCACTGGTATAAGTACCCTGCCTACCTCACGTGTTCAGGGTGTTTTCCATCGTTTTTACATGCGTGCATGAGGAAACTTTTCGATAAAAAGGAAAAAAAAGGATTGCAATTATCGGCCACAACGGTTGAATAAATTCCAATGGCAGATTGCACACGAATGGGAACTCAATCAAAGACCACGACGGGAGGAACGTGATTTCAGAGCGCGTAACAGATTAATCAGATTTCAGATGAGTACAGTGATTAATGTATCGCTGATTAATCTGTTACGCGCTCCGAAATTGCGTTCCTCTGTCTATGTAATCCGCATATTTTCTGTGATTAACACTGCACTAACATCTGCACGTCATACAAAATAGGTTTAAAGAGGACAGGCTCTGGCATTTTCGTACTCTGGGGGAGTTACTGTTTTCGGCGATTATCATACGGGAGGTAGTCGAGTCTAGCATCCGAACCTCGAGAGAGTGAAGATTCTCGGCCATACGTGCACCACACGTCGCATGTGCATCTGCATTTAGCGCGCGTATGCACACAGGCGAGCCGTAACACGACACGGCAGAACGGTGAAACGGTGTCGGCTTTCCGAACCGGCATTAACCTAATTTCCCCCGCTTTTAATCGGCCGGTTAGAGCCTCCAGCGGCGAATTCAATTTGTATTTCTACTTGCCACTCCGGGCACCATCGTCGAACGATTATCGGATTATTTGACGTTTTCCATTACGCGCGCGGCTACCTACGTCTAACGCTTATCGTTTCGCTTCAAACGCCATCAATTCCGGTCGCCGCAACGGCACCCGTCACCCCGTTGTGCTCGATCACGAGCGTCTTTTCTTCGCGACACTTGACACTCTGTGAATAATTTAATTGACCTGGTAACTTGACGCGCCCCCAAGCTCGAACGGGGCTCGACAAATCCAGTCGAGCAATAAGAAAAATATTCGAATCGTTATCAATGACGTTTTTTCGATTTTACGAGAGTATTGATTAAAATACTCTTTAGATATTATAGACATCGCACGTTTTCAAACTAGTAAGAAACATGCTTTGTTATATTTTTGTGTATTCCATAATGTATATAAAAATCACTTTCTTAATTTCAAATGTTCGTTTTTTTGAATTTCAAATGAGTGACACATATGCCACCTCATATTCAATCGCACGATGATCTTCTGACGTTTCAACCAACAGAAAATTTTCAGGAAGAATCGTTGCTGGCGAGATGTATAAAATCTTGCTCTCAATGTCATCCTAATAAAGCGTGAAGATTTAAATGTCGATTGGAGCACTTCAGTTCCGCCACGCGAGATACCATCGACTAGCGGCGCTTACGCAAAAAGAAATTGCCGGAGAGCACTTTTTGACGATACGAAATATGCGAAGCGTCATCGTCTTCCGGCGCTTCGCGGGCGGATAGAGAATAAAATGCACGCATCGCTGGATTGATGCGGGACGGTTCGTTGAAAATGCACGACTGCGTCATATTCGACGGTGCCAAAGCCGCAAAGTAAGAGCGACAGTCGTACATTCTCCGATAATGCATATCGCGAACTGTCGAATCCTTTGACAGTTGCGGGTATAGGTGGCCTGTCAAGACACAGCTCGCGCATTACACGAACGATCAAGATATAGAGAAACGGACCATCGAACGAAATATCAAGAGTCGAGCCTGTCTGTCACGAAACGAAAGCTCTTGAGACCAACAAAAGTTCATGTTGCAATACGTACAAAAATATGTTTTAAGGAAAAATGAACGTATCGAATATTATTGAATATTGCGAGAACGGAAGAACACGAGGTTTATTCCCAGATGAGAAGAGAGGAAGAGAGAAAAAGTCAAATATATTTTATTATTATATTGTTAAATTATTTTTCATTAATTACTATAACTAGTAAAATTCTTTTCTTTCATATCAGTTACTTTAAAGGTTGATAGAAAAAAATAAACCAAGCGTTATTTTTTTTTCTTTACACAGAGTTTATAATATCTCAGAATACAATCGTTAATTCTTGCTACGTACTTGTGCATCGGCTCTTGACTCATTCTTGATGCATCTCTTCTGCGATCTGATAGCAGAAGTTCAAAAGGGAAATCACGATGTTCGCGAGCTGCACCGTTAACTAAGGTTTCTGTTCACTTCGAGCCGTCCACTTGGCTCCGTTGGCAAGCGGCTTTTGAGTTCGACGACCGGATCGGTCGAGGATGCATTATGCCGACGATGGATTTGTGACGGTACGCCGCGCGTTAAGCGGCTTCGTGAACTCTGTTCAAAAACGGGATTCTCTGTATTGCGTGGCATTTTTACGATTTGCAACGATCGATAACGAATCGGCCAACAACGCGGAAATGAATATTTCGAGGACACGGCAGGCAAACGAGCACGAATACGAGTGAAGCATCCACATTCGAAAGCGATTGTGCTTGAAGCTATTTAAAAAAAGCTGCATCCGTTATAACCGATATTGTCAATAAGTTAGATCAATATACCATACTGTAATAAAGATTGTCAGTTTAGCATAAATTTTCAATTAATTAGTAGTTTTTATTTTTTGCAATATTTGAACGAGATCGAATATTGTCTATCATATATATGATTTTATCGATTCTATGTATAATAATAAAATTGGAATAAAAAAAACCAATAAAAAAACATTTTCGTGTGAATTTACCACCATTTGGGGAAATACCCGTATCATGCAGGTATTCAGTTTATCCAGGTATTTCGGACATATCCTTGTCTGCCAGGAGACATAAAGAATTCCACGTAGTAGACGATGCCAAGCAGACATGTTTCATCGAGATCGGATACGAGATATTCGGACAGAAATGACATATGAACATAGTATTCCTTCCGTTCGCGCATGTGTTATGTAGCTCCTGTTACGACTGCACCGCAAAGACGATGGAAACAAATCGATATCCACCTGATTTGAAAATTATTGATTTGAAAACTGGAATTTTTTATAACCATAAATATTTTTGTTAACCGACTTATCGATCGTATCGACTACCGATAATCAAACTAATTTAATTTTCTGACTCTGTATAAAAAAACAATACATGACCTCGAGAAAACCATTTTACATTCGTGTTTCAAAACTGCGCTTCGATCTGTCATAAACTTCAGCGAATTCGTACAAGTCTTTTAATTTTTTTGGTGTTGCATTAATTTTGTCACTTGATCGATAATAAAGTTCCAAATTACAATCTTATTAAATAGTATAATGTGCAACAGTAAAGAGTAATTCATAATATTTTAATATATCTTTTTTATAATTTTAATTTTCCGAGTAATTCATTTTAATTGAAAAGTCACGCTATCGGGTGCTTCGCAGAGCAAAATTCTGGATGAGAGCAGAGATTTCTCGAAATAAATTCAGCGAAGCGGCAATTATCACTGGAAGGCGGCAGTTTGCAAAGGTGGCAGAGAAAAAGAAAGGCAGATGAGAATGAGGATAATGGGAAAAATCGAGCGTCTGCGAGGAAAAAGGACAACGTCCGTTCGCGCATCTCCGGATCTTCTTCTTGAGATTCTGTATATTTCACCTTGGGGAATATGTGCGCTCCGCTGTACCGCACTTTCGCCAAGAAACTTTTTATCAATAGCGTTTCTTAACGGTGGTACGAGGTCGCCCTTTATGAGAACAAGTCGCGGAAACTCGAACTAGGAGAGCCTTTATTCTCTGAAGAACACACGTTTTGGGTCGTTCGCGCAGCACGATCGCGAATTACGAGTGATATCGGCTCTCGACGAATCGTTCGATAAAAAAAAACAAGTGTTGTACATTATAAAATAAATGGTTGTTGCAGTTTCTGTATATCTGAAAGAACGAAAGATTTTATTTCAGTTATTTAAATCGACAATGATGCAAAATTGTCTAAAAAAATATGAAACACAAGTTATAACGGTTAAATTATTGAATAATAATTGATCTTGGAAAATATCTGGTTTCCAAAATAAGTTGAATTTTCAAAACAGGAGTTAATATAAAAGTGCATTAAAGCGCAAATATTCATTTACATATTTTAGTTTAATAAGAGAGAGAGAGGAAGAATTAGCCAATGTATGGTAAACAAACGAGAAATAATTACCTCAATTTATTCGACCAGCGAAAACGGAAGTTTTAGTTCCATCAAAATATGGTTACTCGAGACCGAATAAACATTGCGCGGGAAAAACGAATAACAGATAGTAACCACGTCACACGGGAAGTACGTAATGCAACGCGATAACGAGCTCGTTTCTAACGAGAAACGTCAGCTCCAGGCTCGGCGTGTTTCGTTTAGTGCAAAAGGTTATAGGGGATGTTTATGTGAGACACACATCGCGAATAATCCGGTGGGAATAGTATACAAATCTGTGTATATTCCCCTCACATGGGGGTCTACGATAGAACGAGGTTTGCTGTCGTTCGCGAGAAAAGCCTCGCGTGAAGCCAATAAAAGCGGATTGCGAAGAGGGCCAATGTGTGGGAAAAGAAGCGCATCTGATCTACCCTCGTAAACCTCTCTTATAATACTTGAGACCCTTTACGAATGCGACATTTACGAGATAGCGTGACTGTGTAACACGACAAAAAAATTGTATTATTACATTGAAGAAAAAAAAGTTGAATTAACCCATTAAATCCTGAGCCGAATCCAGGATAGATAGCGTGAAACTAATTATTGGATATTTGCCATGGCTAAAAAAAAAAAGACCCGTGTTTTTTCTTTTGTCGATTGCAATTGTTTATAACAAATTGTTTAAACAAATAGATACAAATTTCCGAATTTCGAAAAACTAAATAGCGGCAATCTCTACGGGAAAAACCATGAAAAAAACCTTAGTAACATTTTTTCATTAGGTTGCAAAAAATGTTTAATTTTTGTAAGCAAGTGCTTATCTGACACTTTTAGACAGAGCTGATGTTAGTGTAAATTTTTTTTTTGTATTCTTACTCGTTTGGATCGATTATTCTTTTTTTTCATGATTTTTTTCATGACTTTTGCATAAATACATTTTACATTGTGAACAAAATTATCAGTTCTCATACCACAATTTGAAACATCACACCTTTTCCGTAGATTTTACACAAACAATTTGGGCTCTGACAAAAAAATGTTACTAAGGTTTTTTCATGGTTTTTCCCGTAGAATCGATTGCCGCTTTTAGTTTTTCGAAATTCGGAAATTTGTATCTATTTGTTTAAACAATTTGTTATAAACAATTGCAATCGACAAAAGAAAAACACGGGTAATTTTTTTTTTAGCCATGGCAAATATCCAATAATTAGTTTCACGCTATCTATCCTGGATTCGGCTCAGGATTTAATGGGTTAATGAATTTCTTGATGCGACGATCAGGCTTGTCAAGCAAATATTTATTAATTAAAAAAATATGTTTTGATAAATTAACATATTTAACTTAAAAACATATTTATTTGAAAGAAATATTGCCAACTAAATGTATTTAGTCATATCACTCTTTTTTCCCAGTGATAATGTAAGTTCCGTATAAATATTTAAAAAAAAACGAGAAGAGAGAGAAATAGAGAAGAGGACGAGGAAAAAAGAGAGGGAGATTTGATGAAAATTATAACGCGCATCAAACTCACTAACGTTTCGATGATACATTTTCCATTTATTTTTGTGACCACAGCTCGTAATAAATTTTGTAGTACGATCGATAAAATTATACGATTTAATTCGATAGATAGAACTGGAACAAAGAGAACGTTCTAGTAGTTTTTCCACTGGACTGTCCCGCTATCTCGCCACTTTCATCTTTTTCATGGCGGCGATTTTCCGCTATGTGACGACCGCGAGAAACTCGATTATCGAATTACCGGAATTCTCACGGAATTAGGGAATAATCTCTTAACGCATTTCAGAGTTGGCCGGCGAATGTTCGCGCAGCGAAAACCGGGGATTTCGCGGAATAGCAGGACCATCATACATGGATATTTCTCGCTTCGCTTCCCGATTAAATCTTGTTTAGTGGAAATTAATTTCTAATTCTAGGAATTTTGAAATCTGCAAAACTACAAATTTGAACTCTTTCAAAAATATAAAACCTATCGTAGAGAACATGGCAAGTTTTAACTGACTGATAAATCCTTTATTTACTTTCTTTTGATGTATCAAAGAAGATTTAACTTATTAAACTTTATCGAGAACCCATAATTGTAATTAATCGCGTGCACGCTACTGACGCGTCTCGCTATTGACAGTTTCCTCGTAATCCTAAACACCTTCGAGCGAATGGCACTAGAGACACGGCTCGTTGCATGCTCATTAACATGACATGTATACGTCCTTGTAACAGGAGTAGTGCCTACACCCTACGGGATACCTTCATGCCTCGATCCCCGAGAATCGTTTCAACGATTAGACAGAGTAATCCGAGGCGGGGGACCCAATGGCAGAGATGGAGACCGAATGGAGGCCACAGGAGAAGAGAAAATCACTTGGGAAATCATCTTACATCGCCATGGTCGCTCTTCTGCCACAGTGACTCTGCAACTTATCCCGGTCGTCTCTCGCGAATGTTCAGTTTTGTTTGGAAGAGAGGTCCTTCGAGCGCAGGGTTAATATCGGCGTTCACGAAAGCCGTTCGTTGCGCCCACCGCAACATCGGTCGATTAATCTCTCTCTCGTTCGATTATTTTTGCCGGATCGCATCCATTAGCACGAGCGACTTGTACACGCTTCGTGACGCGTATTAATAATCGTGTTTTATGCATTCATTCGGTGTGTACGTGCGTGCGTAAGGCATATTTTTAGCAACGAAGGCGATTGCGTTAGTGATAATTAATGATTCCGCTATGTGCATCGAACAGAATGAGCATTTTCAATTTTAATACTGTTAATATTATATGCGTAAAAGAGACAGAAATAACTATTATATACATATATAATATTATATATATATATATATATATATATATATATATATATATGTATGTGTATACATATGTACTAGTTCAGTTCAAGTTAAATACGCGTATAATTACATTTCGCAATTAGCTCGTTCATGGAGTTGTTTAAATCTTAAATGTTAATTAAGTTCAGCCTCTCTGCAAGTTCTAAGACTATATCGTCTAAAATTTCTATGCGCTCGTGAGATGACTACATTAATAAAAAAAATACCGAGTGTAAAAATTGTGTGTAAGATATCGAATTTGCGAATACATTTATAGCACCATTCTTCTATCGGAGCAACTACGAGATCTCAATGCACGCTCGGATGAAAAAACCGAAACCAATCTAACGATGGTTTATTCTGCCTCCGTCAGGATTGAAACGATACCGCGTGCTTTGCGTTCGAGAAACGAAACGGAAACGAAATGGAACGAGAGAAATGGAGACACCAGCCGCTTTGAATAGCTTCGTCAAATAAGTGGCATATCCATATCATCCGCCATGTTCTCACACTATTTTCGCAATAGTCTCGATTGCCGTATCATGTCCACATTTGTGTATCCTCACGCGATACAAAGTTTCACCAAGAGATGCGGTTGTATCTTACGATCGATGTCCCACGAGTTTTTGTCGCGATCACATGAAGAATCATGCGTGTGTATCATATTCTCGTCTTCTTTTATTCTCTTGTCACCACGAAGCTATAAATTGTTCCACATCGAATGGCAAAATTCGAAAAGTAAAGCAGTTTATCCTACCGCGACACGTCACGTCGCGACGCATCACGGAGAAATATGTCTTGTTGCTATTTACGCGAAGATTGATGAGAAAAAGTGGGAAAAACCATTTCATAATCCAACATTCTTCTCCGCTTGCAAACGCATTGGAAAACATGTCATGATATTTTGCTGCGTTTTATTATACAAGCTTTTTATGCTAAATCGTGTATAATGTTGCTAGAGAGCATGTGTGAAGTCATCAGCTTTAAGAGTTTAAATATAAAAATACGCAATAAAATAAAGTCCTTTTAAAGTCACTCTTGAGAAGGATTTCTCAAGAGTGACTCATTTCTTTCTCGAACATCGTTAATTTGAACGAGTAACGGATCGAAAACATGCCGCTATTAAGATATTAAAGAACCCAGACACGAATCACGTGAATCACGCTCGCATCAGGCGCCGTTAACATTATCATAAATTATAATAATTCATTATGCGAGACACTATTGTAAGATCAAACGCGCCGAATATCGCCCACGCTTCGCGCGATTGTTGGTCGGCCGACGCGTCTCGTCGAACGTGTATCGATCGGACGATAGCACGAGATGAAAGAAACGGAGTGAGGAGAGAAACGCGGAAAGAGAAAAAAAGAGAGATGGGGAAAAAGAAATTACTTTGCTCAATAAAACTACAAACTACAGATGCGTAACGGAAGGACGACGAAATGCGCCGGAATAAATCTTTTTCCCTTTCGCATTCGCGACTCACTCCTGAAAATTGCGAGAGAATGCGTATATAATCGAGTCGCCATTGTCCCGGGCGTGGTTGTCGACTCGACCAATTAAAATAACAATATGCTCAATGGACCGTTTTGCATGCAAATTAAAAGGGGTCGCCCGTATTTGACTGTATCGACATTTTTCACAGTCGTCGCGCTATATTGCCGCTACATCGTATCGACAAGCTACCAGTTTCCAGTGCGCTACCGTTAGCACGAGATCGGTTGTATGTATCCTTGATATATTACTGGGGTTACGGTAAAAATTAGCATGAACATTACTACGTGATAGGATGAAAAAGTGATTTTGTGCGCCATGACACGAGATCGATGCGACAAGAGCTTTTTCCGGAATTCCACTGTACATCAACGTTATCTTGCGCTGAAAATTATGTGACCCGTTTACGGATGATCTCATGGATGTCGATTAACTTTCCAATTAGTTTTGCTCGGTTATTCCTTTCTTTTAAAAATTGGACTAGAACCAGATCAAAATTGACAATAAATTAATCATATGTTAGTATCAGCGTAAACAACGATATTAAAGGTATTAAGTAACTATGTGTCATTAATTGAAAAAAATATATTAGGTATTATTTAAGTCGTTTCAATATATCCTTAAAAACACACAAACTAAAAGAAAATAGCTTGATACTTTTTCTGCAATGATAATGTTAATAAAATGGATGGAATGTATGTTTTTATGAAAATTACTTTATATGTCCGCGTATTTGTCTACAAGTTTGATCAACATCGAAGATGATACGTCAGTTTCACTTCCCGATTCCCGATAACGTATCTGAGCTGAATACTACGGGTACATATGTACACACGCATGAGGAATATCGATCCAAGTCGCACACAACACGTCGATATACATGTATAATCAAGAGGATTAATGCGTGATCTCCCTTGGTGGTAATTTGGATTATCGGACGTTTCGAACGTATCAAATGCATCTGTGCGAGCCTCGCAAAAGTCTCGCATCGCACGAGGTGGCGCATCTCGAACGGCAACATAGCGAAATGGAATAAATGTCATTGACACGGAGAAATATCGCGCGTCGCGTTCCTATTACGGAAGCATCTTGAAAAGTAATGTGCATACCAAGTTAAATGAGAAACAGCGTCAGTCTTTCATTACTTTACTTTGATGTAACTTGGCACAATTTTTAAAGTTACAGGGGCTTGAATAAAATTCTTCTTATATAAATATTTTTATGAGAACAGTCCTTTCTCCAGTCATGACGCTAATAATCGTGAACTTTTCTTTTATAAAGATAGATCACCAAATTCCTAATTATCTTTACCCTTACAGGAAATGACAAAGCAAATATGAGATGGTATGAAGTGTACGTCAAATAAATACGCAGGTCTGTTAGCAGATAAAAGTCGAAGAACAGAAAGAGAAGAAAAAATTCGTTTTTGTGTCTTTGACCGGAAGAGGGCCTCGACCCGGTCGGTCCCAGTTACGTATGTTCGCCACATACAGCCATCTCAGCTGAATTCATCTCGGAGATATACATATTTGGCGCGATGTGGCGAACGATCGCTCCGTAGATGATCTTGCTTCTTTCCAGCAAGGTTTCAAATTTCGTCATGCTGGGCTCTCATGTCATGTACATTGGATATTATAATACAGATGATAACCACCGATGCGAGATGGACCGAGGTGAACCAGTGTTAAAAAGAAAAATAATGAGAACGCATCCACTATACCGTCACAAGATTACTGATCTCGTCTCCCGATTGTCGCTGCTCACTATTTTCTTGCTCGGCGAGAACCGAGTGTTTAACGCGGGACGAAATCAGCGCAAGGACGTAAGTTATCGCAGCTTTACACCGACTTTTTCTTATAATCATCGCTTTGCGAGTGATGAAAGGAAAGGCCAATAGACGAGAAGAATATCGTCGTGACGCGTCGGCATCCGTCTTTCTTGGACCACGACTTGGTCGGACTGAAAGAGGATCGGTTTTAAGGTCTTCGGGATTCCTCTCGCCAGCCGTCGCTACGCCAAGACGCCTCCAATTGCTTGCCTCTTCCCGCTTCGTTGTTTTATCGCTTCATCCGGGAGAGCCACTTCGCCTCGAGTTCCACCTCGAGGCGATCGATTATACTCTCGCATGGTCGATGATTATTACTTCTTTTGAGCAATCTTTTCGCACGAGGAAATAATTCGTCTGGCGGCGTCCTCCTCTCGTCTGGACATGCACGTGATGTTTGATGTTTTAATATTTTGCATGCTCATGCATCTCTGGAGAGACATGTGAGATCGGTCTTCACAATTACACAGATACATTTTAATAACGCAGTATCCAAAAGAGCACGCTTTATGCTTTTGCAAATCAATAGTATTAAATTTCTTTATTATCTATACTTTCTATTTAAACTAATAATAAATATTTAATAGTTTTATTAGATTAGGCACAGACATATTAATGATGTATCTATATAGAACTTTCTCATTATATTTTAATAATCATTAATATTACACGAACTATGATAATTAGACAAATTTTCTTGCTTTTACTTAGTTTTATAGAATGTATTGTAAAAATTAATAAATTTTTTTTACTTCTTCAAGAATTACGACATGAAGCAAAGAATTGCCATAAATGAATGTTACATTGTAACATCTCGTTGCAAACCGAATTGCTCCAAATTTTCTATGCATGGCTATGGCTAACAGGATGAAATTCGCGATACTAGGGTAATACTAATAAAACTAACTAGGAGTGCTGGTTGCCCTGTTAATTTAGTTAATTACGGTTTCGGAATCTTTTGGGAATAGAAAGGGATAGAAAGAGAGAAAAAAAGGGGAAGGGAGAAGAGGAAGGGAAGGAAGAATGGAAGAAAGGAAGGGAGAAAGAGGGAAAAGGAGGCAGGGATGGAAGAGTGAGTGAGTGAATGAATGAATGAAAGAGAGAGAGAGCATATTACGACATGCAAATATTGCTATCGACTTTGTACCTTTTGTTGCAATAACACATATAATCTATATTATACAATACATTCTTATGTTATTATTTTGTTATATTGTAATAATAATTGTAACAAATTGTAATTAATTGAATGCTAAACGAAAAAGTTTGTAAAAGTCTCGTTGATGAATTCTGCTGAAAAATTAATCTATATCTATTTTATTCTCTTTTATAAACTTTCGTTTAATAGTACAAACTAATCATGCGAAAATTTGCGCTAAATAAAATTATATCGACAAAATTATTGAATTCTCGGAAAGACTGATTCATACTACAATAAAAATTATACATTTTTATTTTTACATACTTATTATTTTTCTCACATTTTCTAGATTGCGAAAAAATAAGTTGGTTTAATATAATTGAAAATTAAAAATGTATAATTAACTATACACAAATTTTTGACTATACCACATTTGCTCAATACTGTATTTTCAAACTCGAATTCTTCCTGTATCAAAATCATTTAATTACACTCGTTAACGCGTGTCGTCTATCGTCATGCGATAACGCATGGTAAATCGCATGAAATCTTAATCAATCTGAGAGCTTTCGCGGCTTAACTCGGGAATTTTATTGTCGCTTGTTGCGTCGAATGTTTTCGAATGTGTAATTACGTGAAGAACGAGAGAGCCGTGGTTATACAGTGAACCATAGACGAGAGAAAACGGGCGAATAACAGCCGGTGAGGCCAGTCAATCTTCCGACGGAGAATTGGCCCATCGCTTTTCAACAATTTATGCCTCCGGCCGGTTGAAAAATACTGGCAGCTCGCGCGATGCGGTGCGGTGCGGTGTGGTGCGGTGCGGAACAATTCGTTGTGATGCGGTGCGGTGCAACGGAAGTGTTTGTATTCTGACCGGATGTGCATGGGAGTCAGTACTACTGCTCTGTTCCGACCAATATTCCGCGTCTCCTCCTCTTAGTTAGCTCTTCGCTCTTCGTGTCTCGCTTTTCTACGCATCCTCATTTTCTCGTACTCTCATCTCATTCATATTTATCACATCCGTGCTTATTCCTTCTTTCCTCCTAGCGTGCTTCTTACGCAAAATTCGAAGCAATGCTTGTTTCCGCAAATTCGTAATGGACAAAGGAAAAAGAAAAAGTTCTCTCAGCTTTGTATCAATCAATAGCAATCCTCTTGCAATGTAATTAAAATCAGATGTGCGACGAATCGAATGGAAAAGCAATGATTGGAAACGAATCTCCGCATGGCTGAAGTATTATCTTGTACTTAAAAAGGTATGCTTTATTTGTTTCGTATAATGTATAACTAATTATCAATCGTTTTTCCCGCTCATTTGTTTTATCGTTCACGATAAGCTCTACATGTATATATTGCTTCTCCTATTTTTCGAATAATTTTTAGCTATTTTTGCAGTGAGATAATCCAACGAAATAGAAAAAGTCAGAGTCTTGATCACTATCTTAAAGCATCTTGCGTATAGTAAGAATTCAAGAGCTATAAAACTCCAATACAAAATAATTCCCAATGATTTTCTATATCGCTTCTTTGGTAAATCACGCGAGTTATCATCCCTCCTATTTATCTTAGCAAAAGATAACCGGTTAGATGCGAACTCGACCACCTGTCTGTTCAGTCATCCCTATTTTTCTTCCGGTAGAACGGTAGCGGGCAGAATTGCTTTGAACGAAGACTTTAAGTGGTTGAATTCTGTCTTCGAAGCGCCCGGGATAAAATCGATCCGAGCGCGGAGAGCAGCAACATTCTCGACCTCTGTCTCGGTCGCCGTCGTCCCGGAACTTTCCACGAAACCGGAAGAACTTCTCTCGGTAACAAAAAAATAGCGCGGGGGGCGAGGCAGATGAAAGATACTTTTCTGAACTCCGTTCGAAGTAAATGTCGAAGTACACTTTGCCGGAAGTTTCACTTCGCTTCGGTGCACCGAGATGTCCTTTTAAGATAGCGCGAGGATTATCGGTGCGCCGTTGCTCTCGCGATTGTGCGAGACGGGATTCTTCGTGAAGACTCTCGATAAGTCAAAGATGTAAAGTTTCGTTGCAAATCGCTGCAAAGTTTAATCATCAACTACGTAAAATTACGAATTTTGTGAAAATTACTAATTTTGCATTACTGTTCAATTAGAATTTGGATTGATTTCCGTGCATATTTCACACAGTTACTCTATTACTAGTCATTATGCCTATGTCATTTTCCTTGTATTTCGCGTATTTCAAGCCCACGCATTACGTACCTCTACATAGCTATTTCTACATAACGTATTTTTCATTCGACAGCTCACGTCACTTTACTCCAGTTATCCAAACTCTTACGCTCGTTTTCGACATCCGTTTCGTGTATAATGACGCAAAATTACCGCGATTACTCATTGGAATTTTCAGAATGTTGGTGAGCAAATGTCCGCGGCGATGTTTAGAAACGATCTAAAGCAGCGCCGTAACAGCGATAATCACCAAGTAGGAAAAGAGCAACGTGACCGGCAATTTGGCAGCTTACGCCGGATGTATGCGCATTCCCGGCGAAGTCGTGCATTCTCGCACGTCCACGACCTTTCCGTGAGCATCGCCATACCGTGAATTTCCGGATTCGATCTCGAATGCTGCAGAACTCGAGAGCTGCTGCATACAAAAAGATGCCTACTGCCGTTCTCTTACATGCGAACGGACGTGTTCTTCGGGCGGGCAATCCTCAGATTCTTCTCTATCCTGACCTCGTATCTATCAACGAGTCGGATGTGACTTCCGGACGTAATGAACAGCGATGTTCGCACGTATCTCGTAATGTCTGTATTTTGACCAAGATATCCGATTAATTAAAGTGGATACGGTCGCCGTGGTCATGTTGAATCGTGATATAGAGAAATGAGCTGAGAATTATTACGTGCCATTTTCAAATAAAAAGATATCTCGATGAAAAAACACTTCACATTGCTTTAGCATGCTTATAAAATTGCCCGAAACCTGTCCTTTTTTCCTTGATGGTTAATAAAACAGCCATAAAATGTATGTAATATGAAGTCATAAGATATACACATACATACAGTTAGTCGATTCCACACGCAGCGAGTATCACAAGAGAGTATCCTTAAAGATTTTTTGAATACAGATCGAAACAGTGAGAGATACAAATATATCCGTATTTTTACAGGTATTAAAACTAAAGCAGAAATAAATATCAATATTTATACACTACAAATTTAATTTAGACATTAAATAAGAGAACTAAGAAATAATTAATGTATGCAATACATTCGTAAAAGTAACATTTACATAGAAAATATTACTCGCATTTGATGTAACACGTGCTTGAAATCACGCTGTTTAATCATACTAAGAACTCTAGAAGCACATTTTGTCTACGAACAAACTACTAACTGGCATCATTCCGAGCGCGGAAAACTTTTTGAGTGTGCAAAAGCGGATAGCTGTAGTTCACGTTCGAGTGAATTTCGGAGAAATGTCTGGCGTCCGTTCAACTGGCCATAATGCAAAGATTTGGATGAAAAAACCAAAGAGAGTTTTCGGTTCGAAAATAAAGGTAAGTTTTCCTCGACGAAAAACTCGACGAATCAAACACTTTTACGAAAAATGTGCTTCTATCTAAAAATCTACCATATAGCGATTACGTTATACATTTTAGCACATGTTCCAAAAATAAATGCAATCGAAATATTTAAGATGTAAATCTTAATGATAATATAATCTGAAATTATTCATCCGATTGACGTGAACTTAGATTCATGCTGTATGCGTACACAATAAAAGCATAGTAACTATATAGATCAAACAACGCGGGAGAACTATTTCAGTACGAGTCTCGCGTGAATTCGGTGAATTGAGACACCATACAAATAGCAATAGCATCGAACATTTGATGTAAATGTCAAATCTGAGCAAATTTGATGATCAAGAACGTATTAATAACTTTAGCATAAAGTAAAAGTCTTAAATTTAATTATTATTAATTCTTAAAATTATTATTAATTATGTAGGAAAATGTAGGAAAATAGAACGATTTTATAAAATGTAAGTTTTATAAAAGAAATTATTATTATTACATTTCATAAAATGTTATTCTGAAATAAATCCAACGACATAAGATGGAAAACCATTTCGTATAAATAATTAATTTAGACGAGAATGCTCAAATTATCCGATTTTATTTGGCAATAAAATCGTTTTTTCATGAAGTTCCATCGATTACAGAAATTAGAAGTAACAAAATATAATTATTCAGTGCCTTCCATATGGATTTGCGTGGAAAATGATAAATCGGACTTCAAGTCGAACCTATCACTAGGGAGAGCCATGAGGAAGGAAAACATTTCGACAACGGCATCCTGAAGGCAGATCGAGATTCATTCATCGTGAGCCGTCAGGAGAAGTCTCGGAACTGGGATTCGGATACGTATCCAGGGTCAGTGTGCTGTTGGTCAGCCTAAGAAGAAATAGTTAATTCTGGCAAGTAGCCAACCACCTTCGGGGAAGGTCTTTTTCGTTCTCCCCTTCTCTCTTCAAAAGGAAAGACGCTAAGATTTTTTCCTCTTTCTGCGAAACATTATTTTCACTTGCGACGACAAACATCGATTCAGAATACCGTGAACAGCAATGGTCTGTCTCGTTTTTAGAATGACCGATAATTATAGCTTAACTAATCTTCGGTTTCTGACTGACATAAAAATGGAAGAAATTACAAATGTAAAAAGTTTTCTGAATTTTAACTTCGTTTTTTTCGTTATTATTATTATTATCAAGTCATACTTACAATTGCATAGATAAACGGCGCATAAAATTCAGAAAAATCGTGATATAATACAATTTAATATTCGGAGGATATTCACATGTATGAGAAGGCTGAACTTCAATGGACAATATTGCTTCAGAAAAGATTGCTCGGTGAACTGTATTTGGAACAAAAGCAGAACATAATAGAAATAGGAAATTTTGGGAAATTCAAATCTGTGTCACCATGCGAAAGATAGAGAATAGAGAATAAGAAACATTCTGAATATCTAGAAACTTGCCCCTCTGATTCTCTTGAACTATGTACAGTCCGAGAATGGCGTACACTATAACTCTCAAATCCAGATGTCGGTTCAGAGAATATTGCGCGATGCTCGTAACGGAACCATTGACATGCCAATTAGTGGTGACCGTCGGACTAGCAAACGCCGACGAAACGTGCCGCCAATTTAGAGCAACTGGATCTGTTACTAATTGACGGCCGAGTACATCGTGGGTTGTTCTAAGCGAGCGGACTAAATAGAACTAGCTTCTTACGTGAATGACCTCTCATTGATCTATCTACGGAGAAAAGAAAACTAGCTTCTACGCAAATACTATTGGTGCTCCTGTGAACTGTAGAACATTTAACCAATTCCTCGGAAACATTGGATAATATATATTTTGTATGAGACTTATATCTTATAAGAATAATATATTACAAATAATTTATAAATAATATACTTTACAGAAAATGTATATATTTTTATGTTTTTTTACACACACGTGTATGAGTATAATACATACACGTAACATTATATATGTGTATGTGTGAATTATGTCACACACACACACGCACACGCACACGTACATATATATTATAATGTAATATAATATAATATATTATATTATTATCATATCGTGTTAGACAAAAATTATTACAAATGCTCACGTCTAATTTGAAAGAAAATTCCAGTAGTACTGAAAAATACTTGTTGAGAAACAACGGTAATACTTATAATATTGATAATACTTGTTAAGAAACAACGTATTTTAACTATTACTCTATCACTAAGTCAATCAGTTCACATTTGAAAATGTGATTTATGTTTGCAGTTCCATCTTAGTCACTTGTTATTAATTTATGACCAATCTGATATTCCCATACGTTATGTCATATCTTGTAACTTCGTCTTTCACATAATAGAGCCAATGTCTAAGAGTCACCAACAACGGAGTCAACGTCCGATAACTGCTCTCGATCGTATGTCTCCTTTTTGAAGTAACCGCGCACTCACTCACGATCGAGTGCATCGAATTATCTGTAACTGCTATTGCTATTATTATTTCAATTTTTCACGCGTGACACAAAAATTTTGATTGTGCAATAATGATGTTTGCTCTTCTTCAAGTCGCCTGGACAGTGTCTTAATCGACTTGTCAATCTCGAATAAATTGACTGGATGAGATCACTCACCGCATACATATATATCCCTTCGTGCCATCTGCCGCATGAAAATTATTGGATTAAATAAATCCTTCTGCTCTAGAAATGAATAGCTCGACGTGACTGCAGAAATAAGCAAATTGTACGATTCCGTAATATATAGTTTACGTAATTATATCGTGAGGCTTCACGGTCACTGTATAAATGCCTGCCACATCCTACGCAAATCCTACATGTGTACGCAAATCAAAGCATGTACATAATACTGTAACATTCTTGGTACTCGTGCAATATTATGTAAAATGCAAAAATATTATTCGATTCTTTCGTCGAGATCTTTGAAATGTCGAAATACGTTTATGTTAACCACTTAAGTAACATTGTAAACAAATATCTGTGCACTAAAAGTGTACATTCTCTTATCATGGGGAAATACAGTATAAAATAAATTATGCGGATTATAACAATGATATCAGCGATTCCATCCACTGCGACGCAAAAATAGTCTATCGAACCACACGTAGCTATATCAATCCCATTCTTTGGAATGAACTCGCGACAACTGCATTTTCCTCGATTGTCGCGTTCAGGCGATTGTACGTGCAGGTCGATAACGCTGGTAAAGGCTTCGAAGCGTATCCTTGAGACGAGTCCGATCACCGATCGTCTTCTTACCTGAGTCTACGGACACTTAAGCGGCTTACCAAGTAATTTGCCAAGGGAGATCGATAACCGATAATTTACACGCCGGTTACACGAGACGTCCTCGGACGACTCCATCCGTCGATCTGCACGTGGGTGGTTTACGAGAAATCACGCGCGGCGCCGTTTACGGCACACCTACGTGGTGCGATGGATGTTCTTACTTACGCGCGCACGAATGCGCACATCGCTCGTAAAATCTTCGAAGTTGGACAGAGGCGTCGTTGTCCAGCACGCGGCGGTGATCGGCGTGCGATGGCGTAACACGCAAACGAGAGTCGCAATCGGGAAGGTCGCACAATAATTTTAATAAAATTGGCAACGAGACAAATAGTGGCCGATGGCCGATATTCGTCAATCAATCGCAATTGCTTTCTCTATTTCGCTTATTAATACAAAGAATACCAAAAAAATGTATGTCAATATTTTATGGAGTGAATCTAGAACATGTGATGTCAGAAGAGAATGTTATATTAATGTAATATTGATTCTCTCTCTCAAGAAATATTTAATATACATGTTTAATTCGGGAACAGTCATCTGGGGTGAGTTTTATACTTCTGTATGTCCTGTATATTATTATATTCATAGTATTGATCTATTGAAACTTGCTGGAGTGTAGAAATCACCCCAAATAATCGTTTAAAAGTTAACAAAGTATAGTTAAGTAAGAGTTTATATTATACATTCGAAATGATAATATAAATTTGAATAGGATTATGAATATCTGTAATATTCACACATTTATAATAAATAATAATTATGTATAATTATATGTATAAATATATACATACACATACCTACATATATATATATATATATATATATATATATATATATATATAAGCTGCTTAACAAGCTTTTTTCGTTTTTTTCTCCTTACTTTTTTTCAGAAAATATTGAATAAATTTATATACGTAAACTTCTCAAATACTAATAAATTATAGAATAACAAGAAGAAATATATATAATATGTAATTAATAACATGACTTTTAATTGAGATGTAAAAATCACCCTGGATGCTCGTTTATACAAAAAAAATCAGGTGACCGTTCTCGGGTTAACCCGTAGAGTTAACGTGCATCATAATAGTTTAATGATAATCCTTTTCTCTTGGAAACAAGTTAGTCGCATGATAACTTCTTTGCGTAATGGCGGAACCTAGTCGCGTAGGGAGATGCATTTCACTGTACGCGACAACAAAAGGAATGAGGGACGAGGTTTCGCTTAGATTACATCACAGGCGGACGGAAGGACTCAAAAAATAAAATGATAAAACACAGCGGAAAAAGAAGAGAGGTAGCGGGAGAAAAGAGAAGGATGGCTAAGGCACAAGGGAACTCTCGTTCCCTGGCTCGTCTGTTAATTACTGGCCTTATAACCAGCCGGTACCTTGTACCGTCCACAGAGGAAGAAAAAGAGGAAGACAGAGAGAAAGAGATAAAAAAAGAGACATCAACGCCTGCGGGGTGAAAAAAAAGAGCAAGAGGTAGAGAGACCGACACAAAGAGAGAGAGAGATTTGGAACCCCTAGAAACAAACTAACCCTCGTCGACATTGCCGGTATCCCTTTCGTCTTAACGAGATTTAACTCCTCGCGAATTCTCACCAGGTACGAACATAGCGCACACGAGACATCTTCCCTCGCATGCACATCGATATCCGAGTGTTAGTGCACTAGATGTACGTGCGAGTGTCGCACAGGGGTGGTATAATCAAGTCCGATTCGGGATGTGTTAAACTATCTATTAACCATCCTCAGCAAACTGTCGCATCGTTTCCGGTTAAACATCTCGGGCAAATTAGCTCCTACGTTTGACTAACTTCTTCCGCCGCTCAAAATTATCAACTTAAAATTAAAATCTTTTTACCGAACACTAAAGTTAAAGTACTACTGCTATTTTTATAAGTTTAAAATATATTACGTGTCGTACTTTGTACGAAATACTACTGCAAAGAGTATTTTAGTACCATTCTATGTATTTGGGTAATAGGTAACAACGTACGCTTGGTTCGCTGTAACGTGTCACAGATATCATCCTGAAACCGTGTAACAAACATGCATGGATATTTGCATCTGTTTGCGTGATGGAATATGCACGTGTGTACGCAACTGTTGATACACGGACGTGCATAATACTCGGATAAGGCGATTGCGCCGCCGGAGACGTATTAAGCCTACATCTATTAGGGTGTGTCGTACCCTCCACAACACAGCCGGGAGAATTGCCCCAAGCAACTTGAGAAATGTCATTAAGTGCCGAGGCACAGCTAATATGTGCCGATGCGGGTATGTATCAGTCATATTAATAAGTTATACTCTGTAGTATTAGATGATACGATCTGTCTGATCCTCTCACATTCAAACGGTGCATTCAGAATAACAAATTTACCGTTAAGCATCGTTTAGTGATTATCTGTCCTAAATGAATCTACGTAATTTGAGATTCCTCGTAACAGAGAAATTTTTCTACATATGTGAGTATGACGCCTTACGTAATAATTTAAGAGAAGTGATAGACGACATGGGAACAATGGCATAAAAAAATGCTAACATATTGTAGAATTTTTAAATTAAACCTCTCTTTTCGTGTCGCAGAAGATTTATCTTAAATTAATTCATAATGCTTCTCATTTGAGAATTTCGCAATAAACATATTAATCGGGGTTCTTGTAACGCGTGTATAGTGTCGTATAATATTTATGAGCATTTACGCGGTTATGGTGCGGTTTCCTCCATTATTCCCGCGGTCATATGCGCTTGTCAGTAAACTCACTATTTTTCACGCAAATTTTCCGAAAATGAGGTTTCAACACGCTTGCTAACCGTCCGATGAAATTATCCGCCGCCGTGACCACGTCTGTTTTTATGTAGATTATATACGTGTCTGCCGTACAATACGTTGCTGTAAAGTGGCCAACAAAATTATTCCTACCCGACAGATACGACACGTATAATTTTACGCACAAATTTTTCCACTACCGTAATAACGAATCTGACGCAGATTTATGATGTCTTGCTTACGATTTTTAAATAGACTGCGAGAATATGCTATAATATTTAGTATGTCCCAGTGTAAGGTAGATAGTAACATCAAAAATTCGTGAAAGACGTTGTCTAAAATAGAACATATCAAAGTTCTTTTCTTTTATATATTTAATTTTATTTTATATATTTAAAGAAATAAATATATTTTTAACCAAATTCGTGGTTTCAATATTGAATAGTAAAACTGACAGTTACATAGGTGACAAGAGTAAATTGTTAATAACTCACCAGCGAACGCATTAACCGTTTCGATTTACGCTTCCCATATTTTATAACATTTTCGACTGTTGCGTTGTCGATCGCATAGAAAATAAATGCGTGTAGTTTGCTTGTAATTGCCGGGCACCGCGACTCTTTATCAAATCAAATGATCATCAAAACGGCGTGACAA
This sequence comes from Crematogaster levior, assembly GCA_901521435.1. NCBI lineage: Eukaryota > Metazoa > Arthropoda > Insecta > Hymenoptera > Formicidae > Crematogaster > Crematogaster levior. Next base: position 184,516 of record CABEGB010000698.1, on the reverse strand, counting down.
ATTAATTGGAGCAACGCATTCAATTCATCAATCCATACATTATTATCATCGAATAGTACGCTCGTTTTCGCATTAAATCGTCGTGCAGACATGCGCGCATTATAAAATCGCAGGTAAATGTCAGGATCGCTATTATTATGAGCACGATCGAGTGCGGTAGATTACCGACTGCAGTCGACGAGGCGTCTAGCATCAAAATCAATCTAACATCAAAATTGTGAAAACACGAGATGAATAATAAACGCATCATATAGGCGAGAGAAAACCTTAGAACGTCAAGAGAGAAAACCTTATATTTAAATCTCTAATAAAAATATAAAAAAAACTTTGTATGTTAATCTCAATAATATGTTAATAATAATAATAATATTTATGACGCACTTCAGATTAAATGTAATTTAAACTAAATAAATGTAGTGCAAAAAATAAAATGTAGAATATATCTTCATTAATTCTGTAAGCATTTTTTATTACAAAAAGCCAACACGTCAGAATTTAAAAGAATTATGTATCTCACATAATTCTTCATAATCGTATTAAAGTTAAGATCATTAAATATATTTTATATATACATATTTTATATATACAAAATTACCATCGAATAAAGAAGAAAAAACTTAGTCGAGTCATAAGCATGATTATATATTAACGAGTATCACATCAACAAACGAATTGAACGAATCAATTTTAATCACAAGCCATAAGTAAAACCACAGAAAAAAAAAGATCGTAACCGCTCGGTTAGAACTTTGCGGGCGTGTATGCTAAATACATATTTTCCTAGATGTGGAAAAAAAACACAAATAATAAAATTATTCTTTTAACTATATGATAATAATTGAACAACATTTCTTTTTTGAGTGACATTTTCTTAGCAAAACAATCTTAAAATAAATCTTAAAGTGTGTAACAACGCGATTTTGTAATAAATTTAAAAAATCTAAAGACAATTTCTAGCAAAGAAAAATTTTATAGAAAACATTAAAATTTCGCATAATGCTGAAAATACGATACAATTTTAAAGAAGAATGGTTTTATATCGAATCAGTTATAGCTTTGATATCTGCCTCCTGGTAATCACGAATATTCTATACGATAATTTTTATTCACCATTTTTTCAAAAGAAACGTCATTTTTATGTATGAAACATAAAACATCTGAAAGCTTGTTTCAACTAGATTTGCATCACAAGGCATGGAACTCGGTTAAATCAAATCAAAGAATTATTAATTAAAGCAATTAAGCTTTAATTACACGATTAATTTTCTCAGGATAAAGTTCTATCTATTGGCTAATTCGTAATCCAAAGTGGAATTTATTTCTGATATTTCTTTAAATAAATTCATTATATTATTAACAATATAGCATATTGTCCTGTATTCAAGATATCTACTTTCAATGATAAATATTACATTCAAATCAATAAATCGATAAGAAACATTGTAGACTATAAATTTGAAACTTGTATGCATATATAATATTTGCTTTTAATATAAAATGGATTCAAATGTAAACTATGCAAAAGCCGCAATTTTCCATGGAATTGCGTTTGGTAGTGTAAATTCTTAGATATAAATTACACATGAAAGACACGTTCGTGCGCGCGCGATATAAAATTAATAAACTCGTCGTTTCTATCTCATGTAATTTAATTTAATATGTTGTATCGATACAAAGTGCACAGCTTGTTGATATAATAAAGACGAGAATATTAATTCGGTGTCAGAATAAATCTGCATTTTCGAACCGTAAAACTATTTTGATATAAGCAATAATGATAACTTATATTGAAATTCTATTTCTCTCTCCTCTCTACTCTTAACTCATATATTTCATCATATGGAAATTCTCAAATGCTACTGATTTTAAAAAATTTTCTTAATAAAGAAAGAATTTTTCAATCTCGAAATAATATAAACAATAAAAATTGTCCTTTGTCCGAAAAAAATGGAGCGGAAGTAAAATATCGATACTGTATGTATATGCTATATGTATGTATATATAATTTTCTTTTACTTCAAAACTTGTAGCTTAAGTGACACTTGAATCGATGTGTACACTTCAGTTATAAAACAGGCTTTAGAACGCGGTTATATTATTTGCACAAAGTCGTGGGTGCACCTCGAAGAGACGATTTCTACTGCGGCATGGCATTAAATCGCCTCGATAAAAATCTGGCGGAAAGAAATCGTCGTGCCTGAGATATCTAAAGCCCTGCATAAGCATGAGTTACGGAGAAAAGTTAAATTTATGTGGGAACCGATCTGTGTCGTTTTTCCTATATATTGATTATATGTGAAAAAAATTAAACGCAGGATTAGAACACAGGATAAGAATAATTAAAATTACCCATTTTTTATCCTTAGTTTGAGTGAAAATTATTCATAACTTTGCGGGAAAATATAATCCTTCCTATCTTTTATCACTTATCATCTTATTTAATATTATATATTTACAATTGTCATAAAATTAGGAAGAAATTACATCATTAAATATATTATGTATTTTTGTAGAAGATTTTAATTAATAATTTGATATGTAATAATAACGTTATGTACATACCTCAGTAAAATTAATTCCTTTTAGTACTACTAGAACTTGTATCGACAAATATTGTCTGTCTAAAAATGTAATTAAATAACAGATCAACATGCGAGAGATCCGTAATTTCTTTACTGATGTAATTATTTCATAAAATAATGTAAGCTAGAAATTTGCTTGAATTTTCGAGTGTGACGACAACATAAATAAGTTTTTACTCTCCGGATGTTCCCTCAAGGCCGACGATAAATCGACTTTCACTACTGGCTCGACGCCGTCATGCTTGGTCGACGTCGCCAGCGATAAGTGCGCAGAGCATTAAGATTTATTTCTAATTATGATTTGACTCGATAATTACAATGTCCCTCAAGTAATTTTCTAACGCTTCAACAGTTCCATTATCGTGATTGAATTTATCAATTACCAAAAATACAGGCGCTGATGGTTCTACTATACAAGGCGCCAAATCGTCATATCTGTTGTCACTGACGCAAGGATCGTTACCTCTTTCATCTGGTGAAGTCCGAGCTCGTTGATAATGAAGCTTGACGATAATTAATAATCATCAAGTGACGATAAGCGACTGCGGAAACGTGATCGGATATTAGCATGCACTCTAGGGAGTAAGGTGGCCCAGAACCGCAAAATGGAATGTACGTCAGGCCGGGCATGAATATGCTGTCAAGCAAGCCGCTTTTGGCGTTATCGAGGTTTGACTGTTAATTAGCACAGCGACTGATGTCACCGGCAATGTTTAAGTATCGTATTTAAGCGATAGTACAAGTGTGCATTTCACAGTTACGGGAAGACTTGAAACGCGTCTATCTTCTGAGTAGTTTAAGTTTATTCGTGCATTATTGTCTCATAACGAAAATCTCACAGAGGCGAACAATATTATTAATATATTTATGACTTTTTTAAAAGTATCTATAAATAAAATAAAATTGTAAAAGCATCTAAAAAAAATTGAAACGCAATTAATGAGTAAATGGTGAAAAAATTTATCAAAGAATTTTGATAAAATTACATTTTCATAGACAGCACGAATAAACAATTACGCATTATTTTGAAATTGTTACACCTGTAATATAATATTATAGTTTTAATCATAACAGTTTAACTTTTCGTGCCATGTTTAAAATTTAATGTTATAATTTATTATAAATTAAAAAGTTAACAAAAAACAAAACATTCTTTCATTTTCATTAAAAATCCATAAATATCTTAATGTAAAAAGTATATTGCATTGTTTTCTATAGAAAGACGATAAATAAATTCGCAATAAAATGTATGAAAATCGTACAATATACTATAATACATCGTGTCAAAGCGCAGGTTATAGCTTCGCAATCGTAGGTTCAAGGCTTATCATGGTTTATCGTTTAATTAGCGCACCTGCATCCATGTAAGTGTGAGTCTACCGCAGGTGCATCTCGCTTATCTCAAATACATACGATATTGCATATGTGCGATTATAACCGCTCAGCCAATAGCAATGTATGTATTGTGTTTATTCATTGATTGCGATACAAAGATTCTATATCTCCAATGTAATATAATATGCTAGGAAAATCTGAAGAAGAAAAATATACCAGAGTAATACGACAATCATCATATATATATATATATATATATATATATATATATATATATATGATGACTCATTATGATAACTGTCTTTTCGTATTTGATTTTTTAAACACATCGAAAAAGGATTGTTTCAATTGATTTTCAATCCCGATCGTTGGCATGTCGCAATATTTACGTTCGTTCTAAAGTATTCGTTTAACATTCGCATTCGCATATTATTAATCTTAAATAGTTTGCCCTGCGCGCTTTCCATTCTTCTCTGCGATTCTGCTTGATTTCCTTGCAAGTTTCGAACGGACTGACGTTCCCATTCGTGGCCGCGGGTCGGCACGTTTCGCCTTCCATGCATCTCTATCCGCAGCGATGTATTATAGATTCGGTGGTGTAACCACCAATGTATGATTACGGACACAGAAACGGGCGGTAACGCGCGGCGCGTGGGATACGATATCCTCACGAAGAGTAAAAGCGGGTAGTCCAAATTGCTGACTACGATGCGTCGTTCCCGCGGCATGCACACATGTATATACATAGACACACTCACACGAGAACGACCACCCGCGATCACATTGGAGCTTAGCCAATACCCAGGAGAGAAAGAGGACTCGGCTGAATCCTGCCGTTTATATATGGAAATGTGCCTTTTCTCCTCTCCGCTCTCTCGTCGCCTATCTTCGTACCCGGGTATTGCCGACGGTAGGAATTGTAATGTTAAATTTTTCGACCCTTCGCACGATGCGTCGATTTTTCGATCCTGTCCGAAACGCCCCTCGCCCTTTGTCTTGACAAAAATCGCGTATCTCGGTCGATCAGAGATATATAGAATGCTCTTTCGACAATTTCGAGATCTCGGGATTCAGGTCAGAATTACCAAAGAAAATAGTAGAATTGATGATTTTCATTCCGCTCGTCTTTCTCTTACGAAAAATTCACGCTTAACTAATCTTAAAATTATCATTAAGGCTAATAATTTAAATGTTATTGCACGCTTGAAACAAAACCGTCGTTGAAAAATATTCAATATTGAGTTTAATAAAGTTCGAGATGTATATTAGTATTTGTAACTTTCCGCTATCTAATGGACCACAGTTGCAAAATTGCAGCATGCAAAAATTCAACAAAATAACCATTTGCTTAAACAGATAGTTAAAATTTTAGTTCTACAAAAGAACAGTGCTTTTTGCATCACAAAACATTCTCAAAAGACACTTTTTATAACAGAAATTTTTTATATAAGAAATTTCGTTTAAATACTAACTAATCTATACAATAAAAAATTAAAGTGTATAAATTATTATACTCAATTTTTTCTCATATAGCTGTGATTTAAGTAAATAATTTATCATAGCGTGATAATGCACTATTGTAGATATTTTAAAAAGTATACCTACTATCGACAGAATTGAACTAGCTATGAAGATACTCTCACAAGAATGTTACCCCTATTAATCAGTCAATCCGTAATATCTACTAGGACTACATATCCGGGATTTCGAATCAATCTCCATCTATCTGTCTATATCCAGCGTACAATAGGTAAACGAAGCGCTTCATTTCTACCCTCGTGCAGGTGTCAAAACTGCTTTGTGAGTTAAGGACAGCTGACTGAAACGAAAGTAACTTGCAAATCAGGACAGAAGAAAGGGACAGAGAGGGAAAGGGAAAGAGAGAGCTCTACGAGTTCTGTTCGAGGGATCATGAAATCATGCTGACATGTACTGCCGTCGCCCTAAACTTGACGACGATGCGCCTCCTGAGGCTGTACGACTTCTCGTCATGAGTCATCAAAGAGAAGAAGGTTTCGCACCATTCTCTCTCGTCTTCACGCTCCTGGTTTTTTTTCTTGTCGGCTGCCGCACATAAACCCCACTGACCTTTGTCCCCCTAATTTCGTTTCATTGGCGGCACCCACATCTCAGGCTTTCCAAACCCATTTACACCCATACTGCTACAAGCCAACAAATAACGATACATCCGCCTTGTCTCAGCCCTCGTTGCTGACTCCCTCATCGCTGTTCCACTACCTCCTTCTCCTCCTCCTCCTCCTCCTCAACCTCGGTGCGCACCTGCGGAAGTCGAGCTACCAAATTGAACCACGAAATCCACCGTATCGCAGAATGGGTTCGGCGTATGAAAGCAGATTAATGAATTAATCAACGGCAGATGCTATTCGGTATTTCGGTACATTCGACGTTGTGTCAGAGAAATATATGACAAATTACTAATATTTTATACATGAATTTACAGTTCAGACAAGAAACAGAAGATTGCCCGAGGAGCCGTAATAAGTCACATAATAGTTCAATAAAAAAAAGAAATACATTTTGTTTTGTAACAAAATTGTGTACAAAGTGTGTACTGCTAGTAATAAAAAAACACTATTTTTTCGAGTAAATTTTTCTAAGCAGCACAGAATAAAATGACAAATTAATAAATATATCTAAGCAATAAGATTAAATCGTTAATCATGCTTGTGATTTTTGCAACAGAACTCTCTAAATATTAGCAAGAAAGAATGGCAAAAAGCGAAGTTTGTTTTATATAATTATAAATCTAATTAAGAAGGTGTGTGACGACTGAGTTGACTCTAGTTCTCTTCAATTCAATATTTAATTAGAGAAGCGCTTCGAAACGATTAAAGGAAAGTTCGTGGCGCACCGACGCGATCGAACTTTTCAATGTGAAAATTTCGCATAATAGAATAAGAGTCGTGAATAGTGAATCAATTATGATCGGAAAACGATGACATTTTGCATTCAAGTGGATAAACTTCGTGAAATATACGATTGCTTCACAGCTTGATAAAAAAGAAGAGAGAAAGAGAAAGAAAGAGAGAGAGAATGCACATAGCGAGTAAGTTTGGGTAATTAATTAGATGCTTCCCAATCGACGTAAAGAAGACGTCACTTGTGCGGCGAAATTGATTACTTAATGCCGCCTGACAAGCAAACTACCGTAAGTTCTGCCACGGCAAAGATCAACCCTATTCCACTTACGATTTGAACTTCGATAAACTGTGCTTCTCTTATTTGAGTTGCACCAGAGTCGATCAACTTGCTTTCAACACTTCCTCTCTCTCACTCACTTGCGATATTAAGTCGAAGCCCTCATATTGTCAATTCTTATTGTAGATTATTCCCTAACGTTGAAATCAGTTCGTCATTACGCCAATTTCTCATATACTCGTATACAATCTTATTAATTAACTAATTAAGTTTGTGAGTTATCTCATACATATTAAAGCCTATAATACATTTTTTTAAGATTAATAATAAATCTAAAATAAATTAAATTTTAAACTTCTTGTTATTATGATGTAATTATAACAGTAAATTATCAGGAACGTATTGTGCAACTGTTGAGAATCGGACACAAACTTTATCCTTTTGTAGACGAGATATCCGGCACATCGATCGATGCAGAAAGGATGGGCTTTAAGGCTGGGTTTTAAGCGGCGAAGATTTTCACGAAAGTAAAGCTGAGCGCCAGACGGTCGGTTCGACGGAATCTATGAATTTTCGAGAAGTGGAGAATCGTAGGATTTTCGCGGTCGAGAAACGGCACCCCGACGCGACGATGACGTCGCCTTCTCGGGATATTGAATTCACGATCGCGTGAATCATCTTTATCGCGGTGCAATTGCTAGATCGTTCCCCCTCATCAAATATTCAATCGAAGTTTACAAAATGCCAAGTCGCCGAATGAATCTCATTATGTCGTTCTATATTTGCTATCGAGAAAAGCACTCAGTGGCTCGTATTGTCAGAAGTTAACCCGACAGTTACATAACTTCCTTTGTTTCTATTGGAAACTGCGCATTCTGGTGCTGCAAGAACATTCGCTTGTTCAGATCAAAAAAGACATTTGCAGTATTATTTTGTAATAAAAAAATTCAAATATATATTTATTACAATCCATCTATATATATGGAGTATCCATTTATATATGAAGTTCAAAAAAAAAGAAAAAAATAGTAATGTATAGTAATGGTATAATAGTGAATAGATAATTATTTACAATTATACAACAATTATACAACTGTAGAAATCATATATGAACCGTTATTCGCGAATAAGAATTATGTAAAAAAATTGGAATTATTATTTATAAAATTTTGCTGCAATTTGTAAGTTCGGTTCATATTTTATCAAGATCTCAATATATCACATGCATTAAAAACCACCTGTTAAATTTTATATAAATAATTTTGTGAATTGCAGAATACAAGGTATAAATATGATCATTGGTTATATTAAATTGATCACATTGATGAGGCTATCATCATCTTACTTTTTTTACAAGGTACCTTTGCCTTCGTTCGTTAAATCGCTCTTTCAAATAGAGGTGGTAATTTCCCGGCGACCGGGTTAAGAACAGGTCATTATATGCCCCGAAGGTTTACAGCTATACATTCTCCATCCCATAAGTGCACCGGAGCTGAACGTCGCGGGTGTAAACAATTCTGTCGAAACAACGAGTTTCGCCACTATGTACCAGCTTTACGAGGTCATTTGAGTTACAGGTTTAATCCCTCTTTCCTCTCTCTTTTAATTCATAATTAAATTAAATTGCAGAAGCAATCTGCAACTCAATAATCATTTACTCAAACAGAAAATCTCTATAATATGGAATCAACAATCATTTTCATAAATTATTTTTCACGTTTTATTTGTTACATATGCGGATACAACACAACACTTGTCCGATCTGTACAATATATCATGTATCTAACATGTTACTTATAAGCTTCTTTAATAATGTTTACTGACACGAAGTTTTCAAAGAAAGAGAAACACGACATAAAAATGATATTTACACAAAACTATAATAAAACGTTATTAAAAAATAAATTCCGACGAAATAAATCTTTCGCTGAGTATGTTACAACAATCGTAAATAATCGCAACAAATTCTTAATATTTCAAATGGATAAAAACTGAATTACTGATCGACGAATGGTTCGACAAAGTCGTCAATCTTCTTTATAGCGTGACAATTTTTGTTATTGTGTGAAAAATCTCAAATTATTTTGTTGATATCGTCAAATTTAGATTTCTAGAAAATTCTCTTTAAATATGTTATTGCATCTGACTACTAATATTATTGTAAAATAAATATTTTTCAGTATATTGGAAAATATTATTTTGTTTACAAAAATAGTAATATATAAATAATTTAAGCAATAAGAACTTTATATATTCTCTTGAATTACACTCATATCTTTAATTTAAATCTGTGCTTCTGACAAAGTTAACGGAGCCATAAAAGTGTCGAATAAAAGTGAGTTTTATGAAATATGCAAACATTTCGAGACGGTCTGTCGCACAAGCATTCGAAATATGATTTAAAATCTAAAAGCCGGCCGGCTGTTATGAAATTATCATCGGGATTTAACAACTGTACCATAACTAATTTGTTATCATGAAAATCCTCAAACCCTGTGACCTCGTTCGCGCCGTCAGTGATATTCCCACTGGTCTCGTGAATCCAGAGGAATACGGGCGGAAGTGGATTCCACATGAACAAGGACTCACAGGCGATCGTGGCCGGAAGTCGGCCAAACCCTTGGAACTTGTCCCTGGAAAGACATCGTGAAGTTTCTGGCGAACAATGTTCCGTGTGGCGCTCTTCTCGCAATTCTTCGTTAAACGTTTTGCGACGCCGCAAACAGTCGTGCAAGATATTATGAGAATTTAGTGCCGTATTATAAAAAAAAAAAATTGTTTCAAAATCAAATAAATGGAGTTATATTATTCTATGTAAATATTTCAGAATTAAATATTTAAAATTTTGTATTGTATATGAATAATTTTGTGAATTGCAGAATATAAATATGATAATTGACTATATTAAATTGATCACGTTATTAACGAGTCCATACCATATTTTAATTGTAATATAGCAGCGTAGTATTAAGTACATCTTATAATCTAATTTTTTTCGTAACAAAATATTTTATAACATTTAGTCATAAAATCAATATTACTTTGTAAAAACATCAAAACTATTATTGAACATTTTTTGACAATTTTCCTATTTAAAAAATAAAAATAAAAATAAAAATAAAAAATAAAAAAGTAAAAAATTGGGCGCGCGCGCGCGCGTGTGTGTGTGAGAGAGAGGTTGATCTTGTTCATTACTCGATACATGTGTCATATTTACAATACATCGCAACTAGTGGTTTGTAGACATGTCGCGAAAGCTTAGCCTCTCGCTTGATTTTTCTTACTTACAGGGAATGATCGCGCTTGTTCCTAGACAACTTGTTATCGTTAAGAGTCGTCCAACGAGAAAACAAACCGGACCGCGGTGGAGCGTGAAGAATTCGCGACGAGGCTGCGACTCGTTCCTGCGCCTCTCATTGCTTACAAATGCTCTGCGATTTATCTCATGTTGATAGGACGTTTTAGCATAAACAACAAATACGAGGTCTGCAAATAGAGCGATGTTAGTTGACAAATTAACTACGTTAAAATACGTAACAAAATAAAAAACTAGTTTAGGTGAATAGTAAGACGCGCGCGCGCATATACACATATACAAACATGCACGCAGAAAAAAATAGAAGTTGAACTATAATGCTATATTTAATACTACAATATTTAATTCTATTGTAATGTTTTATAATACTATTATAACTGTTATAATTTCTATTGGTAGTATATTGAACGATATTCTTGTTCTGTGCTGGAAGGATGCTGTACTATAATCTTTGATGGTATAATCTTCGATGGTTATTCGATACGCGGCTTAGTTGCAACATTTTATCCTTCAGAAAAAAAGAAACCAGTTTTGAAGAACACTATACGTCTCAGATGTCGCAAAAAAGGTAATCGATGTCATTAAAGATCCATGAATAATCGATTAAGCAGAACATCGTTTCCTCCCTTATTAAATCAATTCGCTGTGCTTACATACGTATGTTATTTTCTTCGGTATTACTTGCATAAGACAGGTTTCCCATATAAGTCTGTCAGATTACAGACACAGCATCCAGGAAAAACAACGTAACGTATGACAAATATAACTTGCGTTGTAAAAAAGAAGTTGTAAAATTCTTTCTCGTCGTAACTCCAAGTTATGTCGATTATCGCGATATTTTCGTCGCAAAAAAAGATATCTGAATTTTTTATAGAAAACGCCACATGCAAACGCAAGCAGAATTCTCGTGTCGTTCCAGCAAACTATCGAGATAGTTTCAGCGCCTTTGGTTGGTGAAGGTAATAAGCGGATATGCGAAGGATTCTGCTTCTAGACATAACCAACCGTAGCTATAGCGTCAACCGTGCAGTGTCTACGAGCAACGTATAAATGCGCTACTAAAGGTGGCAGGAGATTCATGGATAATGATGGAAGAAAAGGTGCGACCTTATTTCAATGATCAGGAGGAATTGCCAGCGATAAATAATTAAATGAGAACATGTTACGTGTATATGAGAAAAGAAATTATGTCCATTAAAACTTTACAAAATACAATCGTTCGTTATTGAGAAATTGCTTTCGGTCGACATTTTTCAATTTTAACACAGTTACAGTTATATTAAAATTACATATAAATCAATTACATATAAAGCTAGTTTTACAAAATGTTACAATACCTAACGAGAATGAGGATCAGAGTTAGCTCACTTATCGCTATATATCTGGTTTCATTCTAGTTACGAGACGTAGAAGGTAGAAGGCTCCGTAAATTCCTTTCAGAAGATCCCAGTCACTAGGCTGGTTAAGGGTGAAAAGTGGGACAGATTACTTTCTTGAGCTTCTCAGTCACTCCACGTTACGACGGGGCAACGATGTTAGCTCTGTCCTTCGTGCGACGGTCTTAGAACGAAGATACTGAACGTAATTCTTCTTCGAATTCTGCCATTTTTATCTGGCATGGAAAAGTTTTACCGGTTTTACCGGATTCTCAAATCTTGCATTACGACATCCCTGGTGGGTCATCAACAACATTTTCGGCAATATCGAGGCCGAACATTAGAAGAAAATATCACACTGTAAATATTCGTATCCGAGCACTATTTCTTGTAATTATATTTATTTTTTTCTACACTGATTTATGTTATCAGCACCTACATACCAAAATTTATATAACTAATCTGAATTTAATATTAGAAACAACCTCTAATTATTCTATCTAATATACATCAATAAGATATTTCTGGAATATTATCCCATTTACGCGTTTAAATTATTATCATATAATTATTATCATGTCACTGTAATTGGAAGATTTTTCAATTAATAACACTCTACACTTTCAAAACTCGAGTGTCCGCAAGTTTGATACATGTAGAAAAAGTGTTTTCGCATTTTCTGCCAACTTTCATATCGTTCATTTTTCTTGTGTGAATGCGCATTCGCCTGCACTTTAACAATATATTCGCGGGACAATCGTGAACCTTTTCCCCTGTGGATCCTCATAATGGTCTCTTTCTGTAGCGAGTGCAAAGAGGAAGCAGGTCCTCCGGTAAAAGATTTCCTGTCTCCCACCCTTCGACCGTCGACCGCCCGTACCGTTCTCTCACCCCTGTTGGCCGTCTCTTTTTTTCCTTATTTCACTCTTACAATCCGTCTTTCCCTTGCGTTCTCCTTGCACCCTTCGTGCCACGGATTTACGTCGCCAATAAATCACGAAGAATATTCTCGGCCACCTTGAAAGTACCTGCATGGTAATTCACCTTCTTTCCTTATGTCTCGGATACGACTCTAGGAGCGACTCAGTCCGTCGAAAGTTGCTATCGTAAAACACAAGTGCAATCACACATTTGTGTGTGTGTGTGTGTGTGTGTGTGTGTAGATATATATATATATATATATATATATATATATATATATCGTATATGCATTTGGATATAGTCAAATATATAAAATATAATAGAACTCAATAAATTTTTCCCAACAAGACAGATAATTCAATAAACATCCAATAAAATATTTATTAAAGTAATAAGAGAGCGGATGTTACATTAACGCGGGATGAAATAAAGTCAGTCATTACTTTTCAGTTACTCAATGGTCTTACAATGTAAATTCAACTGCTAATTTCACCTTCAAGACTGTAACATGAAAGAAATTCAGAGCGATGATAACGAAAAAGCTTAATTTCGTTCGAGGAAATGACGTTAAAATATTACCTAGCGCATACGAAAGCAATGGAGCGTGGCGAACAACGAAACTTAAATGGGTAAAACAAAATTGTTTCTCAGATCTTGTGCTAACAAGTAGTCTATGTGTGCGTGTGCGCGCAGTGGACAAAGCTTCGTGCTTAAGATAATGCCCACGTAGTACCGGTGGTGTACTTTTCCACGTAGCTACTGTGGCCGATTACATCTATTTTAATTACGGCTATTTCACGGCTCCATGGTCGCGCTCTAGGTAACGCGAGGGCGAGCGAAGGAAAAGAATTGGAATCTACCCGGGGACCGATTACTCTTCAGCAAACGTCATAAGAACGAGAAGAAGTCCAGTCTCCGCCCTCAACAATTGTATTTCAGCATAGAAATCGATGTATTTTATAAATTGGCGGAACACTTTTAATCGTAAGATTTGACGTGACTTTGGTGGCCTGTAAAAATTTCGACTACGAGCGCGTGCGAATAATCGTCAAGCTCCCTTCTTGCTTCCTCTCGTACACCCGTAGAGATACGAATTTCTCGCGATAATACTGGATGAAAAGGCGTAAAAAATTGTTGGCTTTAAAACGATCTCATGTTACACCGTGTATGTGTGTGTTCGTGTACGAACACATGCCAACAGATGAACATATCTTTACTTTTGTATCTTTACTTGTACGTTCCATCTGTCGCAGCATGTACAAATTCTTCACATTACGAACCATCAATTTTAACCGTTATTGGAATATTTATCCTACTATTTTTAAAAAGTAAAATATTTAAATCAAATAGTTGATAACTTAAATTCGCGAAGTATGTCACTCGAGTATAACTAGTTATTTGCTCGACATTTGTTCTGAATCAAACATAAACTAGCACCAAAATGCATCTGTCACATTTGACTCGTTATTTGCAATAACATCCTACAATAATATTGTGTACATTATAGAAATAGCTCCTATGTTTACCTTTATATGCTTTTACTCATACGTCTGTATCTCTTGTACAATAGTTTATTTATTATACTAAATAAAACCTGTTTACACAGACAGTTTTCACGAAATATATTTATTATTTATAGAGTATTAAAAAACATACATGTATAGAAAATGGCTCAAACAATTGGCTCAAAATGCATATTTACTACAATAATACCAAGAAATATACCAAGAAATAGTTTAAAACTTCCTGTAACAATTATCGCACTCGCTAATGAGTTAATCAGCTGCTAATGAACAGAATTGCATGTTAGCGGCATGTTCTAACGAGTTGCGTCCCTTTAATGTTCCCCGAGCGGCAATGATCAATGACATAACAATCCCATGATAATTCCCCACGTTTAACCATCCGTAATAACGCGACTTATGGTGCGTGACACGATGTGGTAATGAAAAATGACAAGCACTTCTCCACATTTAAGGCAATTCACGAGCGGTCGCTCTCTCTTTCGTGGACAAGAAAAACGCAGACTGCGGCAAAAAAAAGCAGACTACTACTGAACGGGTGGACCGGCAAAGTGTCGTGAGCGTGAGAGGCATGAACTTATGTCGATAAATTGCCATCGAACGAGATCATCACTCGAAAGGCATGCAAATGTCTTCATCATTTTAGCTTATGTGCACCATCGATGACCATACTTGGATCTGGCAAGGCACGATCACAGCGAGAGAGGAAGAGATAGAGATAAAAAGACAGAAAGAGAAAGTTTCAAGTGGTACGTCTAAGCATCTTCGAGAATGCTCGTCCATCTCATGGGTGTAACGTGAGAAAGAACAAGGTATACAAAAGTTCATTACGTGACTGGACGTGTCAGCTTAATTTCCTAGTAAGTCGTATTACGATGACGCGCGTCGACCCCACGTTTTACTGCTTGAACGGGTTGGCGAGAGCTGACCATCGTCCAAACGCACGAGCTTTTCATCTTTTGCCGTTTGTCACGAGTCGGTATCACAGCGGGAAAGTTTAATCGCCGGTCGCTAGAAGCGAGCCGTAACGATCCGTTGTAAATCATTTCGCCGTCAGCGAAAACAGGGATTTACGCTGTTTTGATCTTTGACTCTCCACCTGCTGACATGGAGTCAGTCGAGCATTAGATGGTGCAATTTGTCATACGATAAACTTTCTTGCTTTACAAGTTACATAACGCGTTCAGATAATCGATGAATCGATACGTCAAATCAGTATCACATTGTTTCTAAATTACTAAAAAAAAAGTTATTATTAATTATAATTTGCATTTAATATCAGATCATTTTGATTAGCTTCCAACAATACGGAATCAACAAATTTGTCAATTCTTTCAACGATAAAAAATTGTTTCAAAAAATTCTTCCAACAATAAAACAGAATCGACAAAACTTTGTCTATTTTATGATTAAAATTCTTTTCGGAATGTTAAAATACTAGAAAGATACGTCACCGTATCAATATTGATGATTCAAGTTTGAGGAGGTACAGCGTCTCTTTGATCACCCGAGATGTTTCCAGGAAGCGGACTACTCGAGGTCAAAGGTGATTTCTCAATTAGCAGTGGCGGCAAGGCTTTAACGGATTGCGAGAGAGTTCGGTTTTACTATCCTCTAATTATGCCGAAAATATACAAACGGCATTACACTCGCGTTCTGTTTGCTTATTATAATATATGTAAATCTCCGAGTGCCGGCAGCGTGTTTTAATAAAATATTTGCTTAACGATGCCGCGAGTCCTTGGACTCGCTTGCGTTAGGCCACGGCAATTGCGGGGCAATAATGACACAAAATTTGCAAAATAGAGCGAAACGACGACGTTTTCCGTTTCAACAGCAAAGAAAACGTTAGGGAAGCTCTTTTCAACGAGAGTCAGGCACCTCTTGAATTAATTAGGAAATCGAATGCGCCCAGCCACACACGTGCTTTCCAATGTGATTGGACGAAATTGTGATTAAAGTGCAAATGGACAAATGTGATGTGTGTGTGCATTGGTATACCAATAGCTGTGTTAACATTTATATTAATATCGATACACTCACGTTCGCTGTTTTGCCACGATCAATATTAAAAGAGATTATATAAACGCGGTGAATCACAGGGAATTACTTCACGGCGTGCTCCGATAAAAATGTCACTCACTGAAATTTCATTGGAGAGCGCGTTGTGTGCAGGCAAGACACAAATGTCAACGCACTCTCACGTTGATTTGTCCTAGAATACAAAATGCAATTGACATAAAAAGCTTATCAAAATATAACAGGCGCTTCTCATCGAGTTTACTGAACTAATAGAATCGAATATTAACCATCCTGTTAGTCTCTCATTTCCTGCAGAAATGCAAAATACGCAGATGGGAGTGAGCTACTGTAAACAGACGTAAGAGAGCTTTTATCCCGCGAAGAGTCAACTTCAGGAGTGCATTTACTTTCATCAAAAAGTAAATGCAGCTTTCTTAATGAGCGACGAGTATCGCTGCAAATCACAGCAAAATTGTGTCTTCGTTTTCGGGAACGGCGCGGAAAGTATAGATATTGTATCTTCAACCAAGACTTTTGACAAAAAATCTACTCAAATGCTACTAAATACTTTCGGATCCTACAGGATAAATCTCTCTCTTTCTCTCAGTAATTCTATCTTTCTCCCTCTCTCGAGAACTGGCCGTTATCGCATCCTTGATTCATATTCATATTGAACGAGCTGCGCGTCCACCTATTAATAGACGTTTGTCTCACGCCCGAAGATTCTCGCTCGCTGGCACACAAGCGACAATATCACGCGATTACAGATGCACTTGTAACAAGGCGATTTATGGGACAACAATAACGAGCTCCAGATTGGTTAACCAGCTTTGCCATTAGCCAGCCGGACGTCTGTCGCTTTGTTGCACAATCTGTTTCATTTTGCTCCACTACTACTTTGATCGGGTCTTAGCAATGATTAATGATAGGAAGGTTTTACAATTTACTATGTAATTTTTTTTTTATTCGAATGTGGACTGTAGAACATTCATCAGACTTGATCTCGTGTTTATCCAACTCCACCTACCTAGTCCTATTAAAATATCACTTTTACAATCTATCTTCGTTTCCTTGTAAAACAGTGGAAGACAGGTTTTTGTATCAAGTTTTTACAATAGTATTTAATACCTAAGAAGGAAGTAATTGTCATTCTTTTGGATGCAACATTAAAGAAATTAGAAAAAGAGGTTACTAAAATTAAGTACGTTATCTATCCATAAATATTTCAGATCCGTCTAAATTACCAGATTACTTCTGAGGTACCGATAACGGAAGATTATCGCTGATAAAACTCGGGGCGAGTAGCGCAATTAGCGAACGACTTGGAGAAGCTCGAGATTATTGCTACGTAATTTTGTCGGGGAGAGTGGGAAACGAGACGTCGGAAAAGTCGACGAATTCAGATCGCAAATTGTTGAAAATGGGCGACCTTCCGTGAAACGGGCCGAACTTTTCCCTCCTCCGCCCGCCGCCCGCGACTTCTCATTAGCTCGTAATTAACGGCGGTTTATTTTTGCGGTAAAACGTCGCTTCCTTGATTCCGGTCGGCTCGAAGTTTCCACCGCAGGTTTCTAATTGCGACTGCGAAATTAGAATAGCCGAATCTCTCGGATTCACAGCCACGAAAATGATATTCTTCGAATTGTCGGAGTTCCGACGGGTGTAATCTAATTAATGACTTACGTTTGATTGTGCATGCCAAACTATAATAAATCTGTGAAAATTTTATGTTTTTTAAATATTTTTATCATTCGTATGAATAGATTAGTCGTATCTGGAGAATTTTCGAATATCTTAAATCCTTTCATCTTTCCTTTTTCTTCCACATTTAATAAAGCAAAAAAATCAAGAGAAAGGTATTAGACATTTATGATGCACACGCACACACATGATGCAAGCAATACTTCGTCTTGTAACATTTCGTCTTGGCGGCCTCATCGCGCTGTTGTCCTGTCCAGCATAGTGTTAATACACAATGGCAGCAGACGTATTATGACATTTATCGCACAGCCAGGTGATCTAGCCGCGTTTTATGTCCCGTATGGTTAATAACACGCGCAACAACTTTTCACGTGCACGTCCCGTGTGATACGCGACCTCGCACACGATGCTGTACGTCACAATATCTGCGGTGCGCAACGAACAAGAAAGACACAGTTCTCTAAGAGATATAAAATTACATTTTCGCATTTTTTTCACATTTTTACTTTTATATTTTCAAACATACAGATATTCAATATAAACAAAAATGACATTTTAGTTCAATAATCCATTTTGATCGTGAGTCATGTGAAAGACAAAAGGTTTTTGCCGTGTAACAAAGAAAGTAAATGAAAGAAATTAACTACAGTTTAAGAGATTGAGTAAAACATCAAAAACTCAATTTCAGAACAACTCTATAAATATTTTCAATCTGAAAGGTAGTTTTGAGAAATACATAAAAATCAAATTAATAATAGTATTAATAGTAATGTTACTTATTTGCTTAACAAGAGAGAGTCTGTGTTTTTTCAAATAATCAAATACTTATACTACTACTCTCTCTCAGGATCTCTTCTGTTAATATTTTGATTTAATTGGAGCGTTTCAATAAACTCATACAATACTTTTTCCACTGAAAATTATTCGTCAATTTCGTCAATTTTATCCTGAAGATATATACACGGACATCTTGCATATAGTGTGTATGTATATATATATGAGTATATATATATATATATATATATATATATATATATATATATATGAATGGCGCGTGGCGACATAAGAAAAATTTATCTCGTGTAGACTTCCTCCGTTTCGGATTATAATCCGAAACAAAACACTATTTCCAAGACTGATTCAACGGATGTTATATCGTTACATACCAGCTTTTGTATTTCTATATATTATATATATAATAGAACAGAATTTATTTAAAACTACGCTGAGAACATATACGCTGTATACATATATGTATAATTTTATATATTATATATGTATATATGTAAAATTTCCTTCCACGTTTATAATAGTTATGACTAGTAAGAAAAGCAGATTGCAAGCGCAATTATAATTAGAGAAGAGAGATAATCGAGCGAAATATAATTCTCGCGAACTTAGGTGACTCCGTAACGATTATCCGCCATGTAATATATGTGACAAAATGACTACGCACCGCTGAGAAATGTGAATCGTTTTGGAAGCGATTCATTTATTTGCGGCGAAAGAAAAACCGGATTGCACGGTGAAACGCGTCAAGAGATGTTGAAACGAATCGCTACGAAGAGTTGCTGTACAAATTCAAATTTCGTAAATTAACTCATTTAATGAAACAAAATGATGTTAAATCGGACAACGTATACTCGAGAGCGTTGCTCTTAAGAGAAAACAAACGCGACGATCGTAAATGCGACACGTTCAACGCAGCTAATTGCGCGATTTCCACGAACAAATTTGAGCATGGATTACAGCGCAGTTCCGGTAGCAGTCTTAATGGCGAGTGTCACGCTCGGCGTGGTAATGCAATCAAATCTGTGAAATAATCATTAATTAAGACAAATCACCGTGCGTCAACTTTCGCGTGTTACGACGGTTTCCTTCGCGAGGAGAGTAATAATGATTAATGTCACGCCCCGAGATGTCGATGTGCGGGAGATTAATGACCGATCGAGACGCAAGGAGACAAATTTAATTGGCGGCCGGCTCTCGCTTCCTTCGAGACGATGCGCGTACGAGATATGATGCAACGATGTCCCGGCGTTATAATTGAAACTTAAATCGATACCGTTTCGTGAGAAGGCTGCGACCTCGATATTAATTAATGTCAATTATCATTTTTATCCGTGTTGCCCAGCGTAAAAAATCGGTCGAGTAATTTTTCGACCATGCCGCTTGCAATGTCAGGTCGATGAGTATCGGCATCCTTAATTGACATATCGTTGCATAATGAATAAGGATGATACTCTCCGTAAACAGTTTCGGGGTAAAAAGAGAAAGTGTGCGCGCTTTCCTGATCCGAAAAGACTTCGGAGATTTGCTGTAAAAATTTATTGGTTTATTACTGATCGGTATTTCACTATGAGAAAATTGAATTCAAAGTTGTTAAGAGAACTGATATTTAGATAAATATATCGTTAAAAAAAAGATATTTAATAGTTAAGTTCTCACGATTTAACTTTGGAGAGTCTTCTTTCTTAATTATAAAATTATAAATAGATTACACTACTTCGCACTTGGAAATCTAAACAATGATCCGATTTGTTCGTGATTGATCAATCGCATTCCAATGAATCACGATCCGTGATAAATTCGCGCGTCTTATCACGGGTGTGTCTTAATGAAGGCACAAAGTCCGCAATCGACATGACTTGGACTACAAACTATTTTCCTGAATGCATATTTTTATAATACACTAATGGAATCCGCCGACTCGGTATTCATAAAATGAAAAAGGAGCAACGGACCATAAGGTCAGAGTGCCTCCGAAAGTCACACATGGACTTCGACACCCATTGAAAATATTGTTTGCATAACGAGCAATATATAGATAAAGACTAACAAAAATACTACGCCATGTAAATTATTACCAACATCACCGCGTGTTTGCACAAAATATACAATATACTATTAATTTTAAAATCAAATTTTAACATTCTAAAAATTAAAAATTACAAAATTACCTCTATAAGACACAAACTTTTTTGACGATAAGAAAAAATATTAAAATAAAAATTAACAACATGAACTATTAATCCAATTTCGTATCATAATCTTAATTGAATCAATTTACATTTAATACAACTATACAGTTATATCGACTTGTTTAAATTAAACAGTAAACACATTTGTATTTGTAGTGTGTGATAAGAGACAGAGGATACTTTTTTTTCTATTTATTTTCTATCTTTGTTTAAAACTCTGCGCCGAACAACAAACACAGTTTGCGCCATAACAATAATCATATCCCAGTTTATAGAGACATTAACAATTTGCAACAACTTGCATAGCGCTCCGTAAAAAAGACAGCACGTTCTCCGATAATCGGACGTTACATGTCCCCAGGTTTAATAAAAATATATTACGGGGTCAACGTTATGGTTTATTCTTTTTCGACTCGTCTCTTCATTCCCGTGAAAACTCTCGCATGTTTTCATAACGCAGTCGGGGAATCCATTTGCCGAGACTATGTCAAATGCCGGACGAGGCGGAGGAAAAGAAAAATGAGGGAAACATTTCGGTAAATATTTGCACGGTGGAGTTTTAGCGAGCAATCTCTCCCGCTATCCTTTACTCTCTACCTCTCTATTTCTCTTCCCCAAATGTCTGTGTATGTGTGTGTGTGTGCGTTGGGACTATACGCATCAGCCGTGCGAAGAATATTTGTTAGTTAGCACGACGATAAGGTCGCATTCCATCGTGTTGAGCCACGGAGGTACATATCAGCATTCCGGGCACTCAAAAAGATAGCGCTTATCTCGCGGGGGCGAAGGTGTGATGCCGAATGAGGGAAAAATAAAAAAACAAATATATGCACAAGAGAAATATATGCAAAGTACATCGAAAAATCTCGATCTAGCTGTAGGATGGAATAAAAAGAAGAAAAAAAAGATAGAGAGGGAGAAAGAGAGAGAGAGACAGAGCTTGGGTGAGTGGATAACGTAATTGGATAATCCGCGGCAAACGCAGGACACCCACGAAACGTCTCGCTTAAATGTTTCCGGGTCAACGGCGCCGTAAAAGTTGTCGGCCGCACGCGATAAATTCGCGAATAATATTCTTTTGGGAGGTAAAATATATTTTGTCGAAGCATTTCTTTCGTGCTATAGTGACTCTCATATCTTGCAACACAATGGCCTCGCGCTGTTCTGTATAGTTCACTTTAGCACTTAGTGAATTCAAATTTGGCATTGCAATGTGGATTTTTAACAGCAGCTAAAAAATTGGCATATCAAAGGGACGAGATGTTTGAAAAGGATCATAATAACAAAAAATGAAAAGTTATGCATCGAAGAAAAATTTACAATTGTGCGACTTAATATTATTAAAATTGTTTACAATTTAATTATAACAAATCAAATATCGCGATCAAACGAGACCATACGAATTAAACCATTTTACCATGAATAGGGATCACGAATTAAATGATTTTCTGAAAGTTTTCGTAGATTTAACTCATTTTAAAGTTACGCGCAAAACTTGAAAGAGCTCGACTACGCGCGATATCGCGGCCATCTCAGTTCAACAAATTATGGCCGAATATTTTACTTTCTGATTGCTTATCCACTCATTTATATATTAAGCATTTAATAAAGTTATATATTTTCACAAAATTCTAAATGTCCCGTTTCATATTTCGCAAGAGAAACAAAATGCATGTATTGGACAATGGAAATTTAATTGTTATTTATCACATTTTGATGCTCGTAATATTATGTAAACACATGCTTCAATTAGTTTATTAATGAACACAATAAATATTAATAATAGTATCGATGCTCGTTATTCAAGCTGCTAATAATTTCAATGTAATAACTGGAGAGTTATTGATAAAAAACTGATCATCAACGGGACTGTGTTATTTCAAATATAAATTTCAAGTGCAAATATAGCAATAGTTGCACATATAATTACTTGAAAACATTTGGTAAATATATATTATATATTCCTAACATATCTTATAGCAGGATCTTATCCGTAAGAAAAGTTGCTCCCTAAGTTGTTATTATATATGTTGAGAGTTTTAGTTATTTTATTTACATAGGACAAAGGTCGGATAGCTGTACACACCCAGATCGCATAAATCTGCTGCACTGACAGTGCAACCGATGTATTCTATGGTGAGATACTCGTTTGACGGGAGCTATTCTTACATCGTATATCACGAGTATTATCGACTTCGAAACAAGTTACTATTGTTCGCGTTTATATCGGGAGGGAAGCCGTGTAGTTTGCGGCGTCCCACAAAGTTTGCCGAGAGTGTCGAAAATTTCGAAGACGGCTCCGCTCACGGCTTCCCTAAAATAGCTGATTAAATTAATGAAGCAGAATATTCTGTTTCCCATCGTCGGCGAAAGTGCAGTCGTTTGAACGACTACACCTTCGTTGGCGAAACTTCTTCGCGACTTATTCGTGAGCTCTCGTGAACGCTCGTTGCTCGCTAAGTCAAACAGCAAATATTGTTTCCGATACGAGATTATATCTCTGCAATATTATTTTCAAGGAAATATTTACTCTCTCAGCAAAGCTCGCTTGTTTCTCTAAATATTTTTTCTTTTTTCTCAAACTTGCATTACCATTTCATGTTATGAGAGTTCATAATATTTCGATTGACAAATATTCAGACATTGATTAATTCCGATCTCTTTCAAAATCTTTCCGATTGTTTCTGTATGTACTACATCTGTCGCGCATCAATGAGTTTTACTCCGGGAAACCGTTTAAAGCACGACGTTAATTCCTGATCAATTTCAATTACGGACGACAGACACGTTGATCGGCGGAAACGTCGTACGTGCGCGAGCAGCGTGATCGGCAGACACGGTAATTATAGAGGAATAATATTCCGAGTCTGCCAGGATAACGCGCATCGACGGCTGTTTTCGATCCAGTAATTATCATTTCATTGCGCATCATACTTGTCAAAATTAATAACTGTTATATCGAATACGTGTGCAAATTAGACGTAGACATGGAGGGAAAGTGGAATGCCGGGGGATTGACATTAATTCAACAGGTTTCTCCCTTACCTGTCCAGCTGGTGATTCGCGTGCTCCTTGTGGCCCTCTCGTCGTCCTTCCAGCCGTTCCGTCTCGATTCTTTTCTCTCGCCCACCTGTTCTCGATCGCCCGCCGACTCGCCGAACGACGTGCCTGGAATAAATTATTAATCGTATTCCGATCTGTCCTTGCACTTTTCGCCCCAATTGCTTAAGTTTCCGTAGAGGCAATCAGTGCGACGATTTAATTAAATGAATGCTCGACCGCGAACTGTCGATTAGAAAACGCGAATTATTCTGACTCGCGGCGTCGATAGGACACTACAGAATTACGGAAGATGAACTTTCACCAAGAAAAAACGAACATTCCGATATTATATTGTATTGTCGTAATTCTGTAGCAGTACGATGAATTTAGCAGTGTACAAGTGCTACTCGTAAAAGGATCGAAGAATTTTCAGGTTTGTAACCACTTAAAAGCGTTACGTAAGAATTCTCTCCAGAGTAAAAAAAAGAAGGTAAAAGTAATCATGATAAATATTAGAATTAAATTTCTCTTTTGCATGAGTCTGTAAAATTTGTTCGGAAACAATCACTTTACCGGAGAAAAATTGATGAAATAATTACATTCTTATTAAAATATAATCATTGTTGTTCGGAATGCATAATGATAACATTTTGAAGTTGGTAAACATAATTAAAAAGTGGCTTGCGTAACCGGATTATGATCTATCGAAATTACGCAGGCACGGCGTCGTTTATACGTATAAGGCTTTTATGATAAACACATAACACGAAACAGTTCGTGACGAGTGTATTCTATTCATACAAAAGAGTCGTATTTCGTTTGCGGAACTTTTGTCCGAGGCACTTCATAAATTTGCGTTTATTTAAAGGGACACCTCGCGCGCGTGTGTATACGCGAGTGTGCATAGCCTGTTGGTTATTTAGATTAATTATTCTGGCTGCGGTTGTCAAAGCGGGAAAAATTATAAAAGCTACCGATTTATCGCGGGTTAAATCTACATTTTGCAAAACACATTCATGTTCAAAGAACCATGGGAGGCGAGTAAAAACATTTTTTTTTATATTCATCACGCTCCACACGTTGAAAGATCGAGATAGAATAATTAACAAATATTAAAAATTATCTCTTCAAAATGGCCAATTTCACAGAAACAAGATAAAATGCTCTTGTGCTGCAGTATCAATTGACATTGACTTCACGTAGAGATAGATATACCATATTTATCATCGCTTATGGATATCCGCGTAACAGAATAACACGTAGGAACAATATATCGTTTGTTAAATCACCGCGAGTGCAGTCAGAGCGAGTTCGAATCGAGCAACATAGGTACACGTGGGCTGTATTTCCGTCTCGAAGTAGAACGAGATCGAGATTTATCGTAGTCTATGTGGCGGAGTCGACTAGAATTAATGCAGCGTCCTTCCTCTTCCAACCCCCGAGTCAGTCTCCGCGGCTGCTTTATTCTTCGTGCCCGTCCGCATTTTTTCCGTCTATCGTGTGTGCATTCGATTGCCGTGCAATGATTTAGCGTCGTTACGCAAGCGATTCTGCGATAACGGCCGTGTGTAATACCGGCTGCCAATTGCTCGCGACTGAACACGCCGCTGCGACGAACGTGGGATATTAAATCTCGACGTGGCCGTAAGTTTATTACTTCGATACTTTGTTGCCGCGTCGGAGAGAAAAATACGGGGCACGAGAGCGAACGAAACAGTTTAGTCTCGATTGTGAACGATAGCCAAAAGAAGAGAGGAAGATTAAAATCCTTAACGTCAAGCTATCTATTTACAATTTGCAAATTGTAACACAGATAAATAGTATTAGAAAATTGAAATATATAATTGAGAGATTGTCGTCAGTCGAGGTCGTCACCGAGAGTCAGATTCAGACGAAGAGTTCATTGTGTTATCGCATTCCTGTAAATGCACGTGTAACGGCTGCTTGCGGGTATAATTCATCGTCGATGCGTCACGACTTTTAAATAAGAGTACGGTTCTTCTTCGCTAATGGAGTCATGGAGATTGACGTTCAAATAGCGATCGATGATATTTTATTTCGATGATTCAGCCGCCGTGGAATTCGCCGGTCACGGGGTGGCGATACACATTGAATACACGAGGCTCTGCGTATACATATACAGTATACGAGCATTACGTATTCCGTCGAGAAAAATACCCGGCGAATTTATTTATTCAATAAACGAAGACACAATCGCACGACATTGTAACGCGAATTCTTGCCCAGCTGGCGTCGCCGTTCGGCGGAAATGGATGCTGACAGCACGGAAGGAAATATCGTATGAATGTAACTCAGCTTGCCCGAATAATAATGCACTGAAAAATGAAATAAGCGAAAATTTGGCTGAACTTTAAAACGAGCACCTACAAACGGAAGATATATCTTTTAGCGATGAAATATACTGGTTTTTTTTATCGCGGATTTCATTCGCGGACATTAGACATACGCAACAAATTAAACATTTAGCACAACTTTATTATCGTCGAATTTTATCACCGTCACATTTCACATTTATATTCACATAAGCTTACTATTTATTTTCCGAGTAAAATAACTTTCTCGCATTTAATTCTTTTTAAATGAATACACATATCCTCCAAAACAAAGGTTGAGAAACGCTGAAAATGTATATTGCTTCAAAACGGTACAAGCACGGTGATATTCTAGTAAAATATCAACATTGCGAGTAAAGTAGACCGCTGCTAACGCCGGTAGTTGACCCATAAATCTTGGGGATTTCGCAACGGACAGATTCGGAGCGATGTGATAACATCGGCATGACGTACGTGTGGCTGTGTGAGAAAAGATGCACCGTTTACCGCGCCTGCTCGCCGATATCTTCGCAAGCAAGCGAAGTCGAGCGTTTACACCGGCGCAAAAGAATGCGAGGCCGAGGAAAGATTGTCCCGTATACGCCAGCGAGGAAGGTGAGGCCAATCTCGTCAGTCAGCTGAGCAAAGATTGACATCACCGCCGCGTGCCAGAACGCTGATTCATGCGCGTTTATTCGGGAAGAAAGTGCTCAAGACTCGAGACAGTCCGTAGGTCCATCAGTCTGTCAATTAAAATACCAGTCCGTGTATTACGTCGGCTTTCGAGCCGACCAGAGAGTATGGCTCTTGTATATTTGCGTAGCTGATTAGTATAGGCGCACGACGGGAATGAGATGCGTCGAGTCATCGGTGAATTTTGGCGCCGATGGTGTTGTGACAAATGTCGGGCTCATTGCGAATATGTAACGACAAATTTTCCGATGGTCGTAAGAAATTTTGGCAAAGAGAGAGAGAGAGAGAGAATTTGTTTACTCATGTTAAATATAACATCAAATACAAATTTGTATACAAGTAACTGTCAATTTTTGACAAACTTTTGACTTTGGGTTATGAATTCCTAACTCACAAAATTGAAATATGAGTAAAAAAAAATTTATAGTGTAAAATCTACAACTGACAAGATGTCGACCAATTATTATCACTTTCACTTCCACAATTTTTTTGACAAGCTTTTTCACTGACGATGCATAATAATTAACATAGTAAACATCAATATTTTGAACAGGCCAATTGTTTTGTGTAACTGCACAAATACAATAACCGCAAGTATTAAATACAAATTAAATATGTACATGCACGGTGTGAGGAAAGTCATCGCGGACGCTGCATTCACAGCTCGCCGCGATAAATGGTGTCATCATTCTCATGATTTACGCTTAATTCGTACAATATATTATCTGCACGGGTGCATTCGCATGTATTCACATTCGCAGGTTGTGCATGAGCAAACGCGACGCAAAATCTTAAGCGCAAATGTCGCTTACTCGAAGCAAGTAGATTAACAAGTTGTTTCTACGAAAGTATGCGAGAAAACACAATAAATTCTTCGCACCAATAAATTTTAGAGTCGTTAAAGTCTTAGTGCGTCGGAATGAGAAGGTGTTTTAGAGATTACAGCTCAAATTTTGGCACGAAGAAATTTGAAGAACCGTTGTTCCTTAAATCACTCTGCAAGCAACGCAATAAACTTCGCATGTCGATCAATAACGTCGCAAAATTCAAACAAACGCGCTATTTATATTCTTTGTCTTTATACATTCCGGCAGTTATCTTTCAACGAAGGCAATCGAAGATGGCACATAACAAATTTGAATTCGTCTTTTTAAATAGTTTAATTTACAAGCTCTGTTACAAAACGTTCATTCAAAGTTTAAATACCACACATGTATCAACGTGATATTAAAGAAGAAATTAGGACAACTTTAATCTCATATTTCCAACGATACACGGCTTGAATTAATTCGCTATGTGATACGCGATGATGATAAACCCGACGTCCCTTTTTTGCAAACCTTTACCGACGATTAAACGGAAATTCAATTTTCTGTTCTTTGCGGACGCAATTAATCGGAGAGATAACAAGGTTCCGTGACTTTTCTATTTTTTGAGCCGCGGCGTGTGTGTGTGTTTTTCAGGTTTAAAATAGACGATAGAAGATAACCACGATTACAGTAAAATATTGTTTACAATCGGGATCCTTTCGCGAGCGTATTTCCAAATATCCGAATACACGGATTAAGGGCAATCTGGATTATCGGCACAACCAATAAATGTACAATCGATTATCGGGACGCTCCGTATTTACAAGCGCTCTAGACGTATTAGCGTTTGAAACGCAGCATTACGACATAATAGCGTGCAGCAATCGATATTGAAAAATGAAAAATACCGATACGTACATCTCTCTCGTCGATTTCACTTCAAGTCATCTAGTATTGGGTTGCTCGTTGTTATGAACAATACTAGTAAATGAAAACGTTCCATCTCCGAGATTGCATATACGTAAATTAATGTATTATAATGATTAAATAAATGTATTATCACATTGAAACAGATGAATTAGCTCGAGATGATGAGTCAAAATTTGATCCAAGCAATCCAAATCCAAGCAATTATACATTATATACATATATAATGTTTCATGATTAAATACAATAAATACTATAAAACATGAGTAATAAACGGATGTATATTTAATATTCACAAAATACATTGATTAAGCGGAAGAATTTGTTATTTATACACAGTGATTATGTTTACGTCATTATAGGATCATATAATATAGAATATTTCTCTAGAAGCAACGGAATGCGCGTACATATGTGCATGTACTCGAATCGCATTCATTTCGATTCAACTTTATCTTCGGCTTTCTGTGAACAACGTCTCCATTTCATTGTCGTGGAACAATGGCTGAACTTTGTCAGCAGAAATAACCAACAGTCGCTGGCGTTTGAGAAGGTCTTCATTTCCGAGAATTCGTAAATCGTTACCGACGATCGCAGTTTTTAGATGATAAGAAGTAATACTCGATCAAATATTTTGCTCGGATCAGCTATGCTACTCGGAGCAGTTTCAGGAGCATTAACGATAAAAGCTCACTAAAATTATATTTAAGATGTTTAAGATCTTTGATTTCGTGCGAGACGGAAGATTGTTCGCCCTTCCCGAGCCACGCGACCGACTCGGGTTACGTCAAGTAATCCTACCGTGAGGTAGAAAAATGAAGCGATTAGCTTTGTGTACCGCAATGTATCAATGTGCGCACAAATTTTATCGCTTGAGGAAAATGTCTTTTAAAAGACACGATTGCGATTCGATTTGGTCAGCGCCACGAGTATTCGAATTCCTTGAATTGCGCGAAGGATGCGGGCTGCACAAACAATCGGGTTTGTCTTTATTTTCTCTTTAGTGAGAAGCACTAAACAAGATTGCAAGATGGTTGAAAATATTTTGATAGACTTGGTAGATTTTAACTATTTTAGGCAGCGGAGACTCGCAGGTACAAATTTTTGGGACGTGTCTAATCCTTCAGCGAGAATCCTCAGAGTGAACATAAGCTTATTTCACTCCATCTGTTTCATTCGGCTAATTTTAGCGAGACTTATCGTTAACGCTCCTGAAACTCCGAGCAGCGATGCATAGCTAATCCGAGCAAAATATTCGAGTATTATTTCTCACCATCTAAAAACCGCGTCGTTTAAATATTACTAGCTGAGTTGTACCAGAAATATAACTGCGCACGAATTCCCAATCTCATTTCAGGCAATAGACTTCGACGAACCTCGTTCGTGATGGCTGTCCCCGTTCTATTTTAATCGCGCCAACCTGTTCGATCGCCATATTTCCTCGCGGCCACACGTCTCGAACAATCTAGTTCTACTCCGTAAATTAACTCTTAAACAAAGAACAACATCGGATCATCAATATTGCACGGTACATCGATCAGCGCAATTACTGACAAAACAATATCCCCCGCAGAAAGCGCACTCAGGAGAGCTCAGCGGGTACTCGCGAATCGACCGAAATAAAAACCGCTCAAACAAAAACAAAGATAAAAACGAATCGGCTTACTGGTGATCTATTTATATCAATGAGGCTACCTGTTCGATTGGAACACATTCTCTCGATAGTTCAACAATCGAATCAAATGCTACAGAATCTGAACCGTCGACACAATTCGATGTCGCTCGTCTTTCTCTTCGAGAAAAATGATGCTTGAAACGTAAACGATAAATCAACTCAAATCTGTCACTCCATTTCATTCTTATCACCCAATCGGTGGACTAAGCTCTCACGTTGAAATAAAGACATTAGATTTGTGTAAAAATGACACGATAAGTAAATAAGCATACATCCACAAGGAACGTGGTCGCATGATAAAAAAAACAAGCTGACCGCACTCGATCGTTCATAAATCAACTTATCACCGCGCAGCTTCCGTTCACGCGAGACAACCTGTCGCGCTTGAGCGCACTTCTACTCGCGGTGCGTGCGCTATCGACGCGCGTCGATGGGCGTCGATCGCGATCAGATTTCGCCATGCGTGCGTTACGCGCGAGAGAACGCACTCTCACACGTGTATTACCACGAACGTATTATCGGGGCGATGAATGAACGAATGTGCGTGCGCGAGAAATTGAATGGACGGGGGGGCCTGAGACTTGCGTGCGTATTTTGGCGAATGCGTCACGCAGCCTCGGCAATACGCGAGGAATGCGCAATGTGCATCGCCTGCAGAAACAAAATCAACGATTGCCACATCCGGTACGTTCGTTTGCTCCGCCGCGCCGTTGCAAAGGTTTAAATTGGCACGCAAATTCGACTCCGAATGTATAATAATATGGTCTCGGTTCATTTAAGATTACGGTCTTTTCCGAGTAATGCTGATATTGATGAAGCCTAAACCCCTTTTTATTCGCCGATAATAATAGATTGTGTGACACGCATTTGATTGACTATCTGTAACACGTACGCACATTTTTAGCTCTCAATCAACACGGAGCGTATAATCGCGTAAAGCAGCACAGTTTTAGTTTCACATATCGATAATAGAAAAACCGAATTATAATTTTATTTTCCGATAAACGGCACCTTTCTCTTAAATTCACGTCGCGCCAAGCTATAGACAAAGTGAATAAAAAGTATATGTTCTGATAAGAGTTTTAAGATAATCTTGGAAACTCATAAAAAAAAGTAATATTGAAAAAAACCATTTTATCATGAAGTAACTTGTTGTTACGATGTCTCATATGTATGTCATATATGTAATAAAAATTGATTATCCACAGAGATTCCATACGTAAACATTGTAAAAACAACACATAAATTTGATTACATTGACATTTAACTTCAAGGAAAATTTCATATATGTATTATTTAGAAATACATGTTACGCTAATATATTCCATTTTACTTTTTGCATTGATACATCTATTTCGATGTCGAAAATCTCACTTTTTCCAACCAATCCCTTTTTAACCTTCAAAATCCCTTGATACCATCGAAATTCGTATCCCATGAGCTTTTGTAACCTCCTGGAACTCACTTCGTAGAAAAGTGTGTATAAAATAGTGCTACATTCGCGAAACAGTACGATCGTTTCTCGCGCGCTTTATTCGCTTTTCCGCTTGCTCCCCGTCGCCTCGTTTTTTCGTTTGCCAACTGCTACCTGTCTCGCTGCTGCACGCCGTGCACAAGTCTCTCCTTTATTTTCATTTGCACGTAGCTAAACCGAATTACCTCGGAAACGAGCGCCGTGAAAACGACTGCACGTCGCGTACACGTACAATTAACGAGGTGAATTTGAAGGGGGGTTGAATTTGGAAAAAGGTGACCGGCGTTTGTGTCGCGATCAAATCCGTTTTTATCTATTTACCGATGAATCGTGCGACATTTCGTTGCTAGGCAACCGCTTGGCGAGTGTATAATTTTATTTTTATAAATATTCTCAAATCTTTGTAATAATTTTAAAACTATTCATCAATTAAATTCGAACCAGTGACTTGGACAAAAATAATGACAGGTTCTCTATATTTTATTTCCTCAGTAGGATTCTCGGATGTGAGGAAATCGCGATTACAGGAATTTTCTTTCGTATAGTACGCGTTGTTAAATTACACGAAAGAAAATTCGTATGATTATAAGGCTCGATGGACTGAAATCAACTCTGCAAAATTCTTATGCGTGTTGTCGAATGTTGCTCGACAAGGGACGAAATATCACAGAAAGTGGATCACAATGTAGCTGATTGACGAACAACGATCTATCTGGGAGATCGCTCGATGGGGAAAAACAAAAAAGCCAAAGGGGATGAAAGCCAAAGTTGGAGTTTCGACTGGCGGTTCAAATTCTATCTGACGCAGCGCGTGCGTCAGACGTCAGGTTCGACGGGCGCGATATTTTTATGTTTACGGAATGAATGGACTATGCGTGAAGCGGACAGGTTTATCGGTTAAAAACAAGAGTAAAACAAACATCGGATTATGCAACGCTTGTTTCGGCAACGATTGACCAACCATACCGCGTCGATATTTACGTTTGGTGGGCTTTTGTTAGTTTACGTCGATAGTGACGCTGCACCTTTCCACGAGAAAATTACATCGATTTGTAAGAAAATAATTATTACATCAAGGAAATTTGACAGCGAGTAAAAGATTAGTTTCTCTCTTTCTCAAAATGTATGTATATACTTGTATATTCCTGCTATTATTCAACGTGACTAGCACGAGAAACGTTACGATCTGACAGTATAATACCACGCATAAATCGTGGTATATCTCGATTCTAAGACCTGTATACGTCTACATAAAGTGACGCGCGGCAGTGTGCGCGCGCGGAAATAATTAAATTGCAAAGAAATTAAACCAAATTGTATAAGTCGATTATGCACGTACAACAACCAAGTTATTATTGCGAGACGCGCGAGCACTTCCCTAAATTAATAGTACCAGCGAGTCGCGTAGTAAAAATTCACGGCTCGACCTTATAACCTTCTCGTGGAAGGGCTCGTCTTTTAGGAGCGTTCCACGCTCCACCGCGTTTGCATACGGCGACGCGAAACGAATGAACACGGTTCTCATTCGGGCGAGAAAATAAAGTGGCAGTCTGCCAGAACGGCGCAATTCGCTCTTGCGCTAGCAAGAATTCAATTTTCACACTTTCAATACGCAGATTTCTACAATGCTCTATGCGTGAACTGTCCGCTTGAAACGATTCTCGTCGCGGCTTTCCGTCAAGTGTCCAGAGAAGTCAAACTATTGCAATTCGAAAAAAACTAATAACGAAAAACACAAAAAAATGTAAGCTATATGTGACAATAGTTGATCATTCAACGCTGGAGTCTCACAATTATTGTAGATATTTATGAGATTAATTGACAATTGATATTAATATTGCTGGATTATATAAATATGTAGAAACTTGGTTCTTGTGTTTTATATTGCAGCTAATAGCATTTCTGTCATTAATAATTTGTTCTAATGATACGTAAATCTACATAATACTCATCATTGTTAAACTTTATAAACTTCATAAAATAATTCCTATTTTATATATTCTACGCGATAAAGTAATAGTAAATCGTTTTTATTAAGAATTTCAGTTTAATATAAATCTATATCGGGATGGTGCGTGGTTTCGTATGAAAGCGATTCGTAGTTGGCGAGTCTATCGGATTCTCAATTCTCATCCCGTATACTTATATCTCGATAAGAGGTTGAGAGAGTTAAGAGATTATAGATTATAGATAGATATAGATTATAAATATAGATTATAGAATTATAGAATTAAAGATTATAGATAAGGAATATGAGATTAATTGATCATATAATATATAACAGAAATATTAATTTATAAATTACCTACATTAATTTATAATTTAAAAAGCTTCTTCAGCAAATCACGAGAAAATGAACTTATCGATTTAGAAGATGATTATATATATATAATCGCATGAATGGTTTTCCATAAACAATAAACTTATACAACTCAATAAAATCAAGGTAATAAGCTATTTTTCAAATTTTCCACAGTTACAACAAGAAAAAATAAAACCTTTGCACATCGATGGGATCATTTAAATCGATAAATTTAATTTTTCGATTTTTTTCTATAAAAAAGTTCCTATTAAAAAACTCCCCTTCTTCTGAAGTATACTTGTCTTCCTATTTGGATATTCTCGTCGATTTCCCAACTACATATCACCTTGCATACAGTACGTGACAGTGCGATCTGCACGCGGGAATGAACTTCATATTTCGCGACGATGATTCCGACGGGAAAATTGTGAACAGTCCGGTTTTGATTTTTCCTTGCGCGCAATATAGTTCACAAAGGATATATATCTTTCTACGCGACAGACCTTTTACACATTTCAAACGAGTATTGCAACATCATTGATCATATGAATACGCTGAGATGTCTCTCGAGAACGATATTTGATCACATCCGAAATTCTCGGACGAGATAACTCACTTAATTTCTCCCTTTTAATTACTAAATTTATAATTCCACGTTTAAAGTTGTAATCTCTAATGACGAATAAAATTATAGATTCGAAAAGCATTAGCATTTCACATCGCGTTCACGCTGGGTTGGTGATTCATTCGGGGTAATTATTACGTATCGCAAAGTTTGTTAAAAACCGATAAGGGGATAATAATAGTTCCGACTAAAATTTGCGCAAACTCAGTTAAGCAACCGGGTCATTCCGTCGCAGCCTAGTCTGCGGTTAAAGCTCGCAAGTTCTATACAGGAAAGTACATATCTTGAGCTTGTACAGGTTTTCATTCTTATTCCATCGAGATTGTTGGCCGTCCGTTCCCTTCGTTTTCGCTTCATACCAGAGTCACGCGATAAGAGCATCGAGGCGCTTAATCGTTCGCGAGATCTAAAGCTCCGGTAATTGGGAAAAGAATTCGAATTGCTTCGTGCTTGCGCAATCTGGTTTGAAGCCAGCCTTCATGGGATAGTCCGTGTGCGTGTGGCGTGAACGTGCGTATAAATCACGAGGTGTCGTAATCGGTCCGCGACGTTGCAATTAAAAATAGAATGCGCATATAACGCATATAAGCGAGTGGCTTTAACGCGCCCATCGAAAGTGTGTCCAGCATGTTAAAAATATTCCATGTTGCTGCCACGCGCCCGAATAAATATAACCAGGCGACTTAAACATGAATTGAATTTTATTTTATGAAAAGAAGCTGTTTCACCGCAGCAGTATACGCGGCGTGCAGACAGGTAACTTTTCTCTAATGCAGTAAAATTATTGAAGTTTCAATATTTGTTTTCATGGCACAGTTATGAAGTTGTTACGAATTTCCGATCCTAAGTTTTAGCGAACACTGTCTCACTTCAGTTAACTTAACTAACAACATCATCCTATTATTACAATTTTTACAATTTATACGTTTTATGCATTTAACTTTATACGTATTTAATATCGATGGTCATGCAATCGATCATAGTAAAAATGTAAGGCTATTCACATTTAGAAACTTATGATCATTATAAAACCAGAAATAGATACATCTTGTATTTGTATGTAAAAGATTATTACCACACACATGGAAGATAAATAATGTAAATATAATACATATTTATAAAATATTTTCAAAAAATATTTTTCAATTCCTCTGGAAGGAATTGGAACAACAAAAATTTTTTTAAAAGCATGTAAAAATAATCTATTAAAATTTGAATTAAGACTCGAATGCTGCCCTCGATAATGTAAATTCGATTGCGCTATTTGTGAGTTCCGTTATATTTTTCAAGGCTTTATTATAAACTGGTAAGCAAATATGCTACACAAATTATATTAATCCATTTTATTACGCGAATCACGATAGCAGTCGTTGCATATTATCTGAATATCAAATCATCTGGCAAACTCAACAAATCCAGTCGCGCATGACCTAGACATATAATTATTATTACTGGTTAGGTCATTAAGTATGATTTAACGCAAGCTTTAAACAAGTTTCAACGACATCGGCCTTCGAACGAAACGATATTTTCCGTTTGTCTTCTTTTCTTCGTAGTAATCTCTGGTAATCTCTTCTTTTCAGCGCTAAATAAAAGTGATAAAATTGTCTAATCTAACATTTTAGGAATTTATAATTTTTTCAAAAATCATTTTTTACAAATCACAAGAACATTAAATATCACTACTGTATATCATAAAATATATATATATTATTCTCTATTTTTTTGTTCAAGCTCGATTTGCAAAAAAGTATTCGAAATCGATGTTAATCTGCGCTTATGTAACACATGTGTTATCCAATACGATGCAGATCGCTACGCGTTTCGTTATAACTTTTATAAAAAAAATTGTGTCACGCTTCTTTCTGAGTACAATACACCTTTTTCGCTTCTCTCTTTCTTCTAGGAATAACACAACGCTGCAAACATCGAACAGCCGCGAGCAAATTTTATTTCTGCTTACGAATTTCTGTTTTATTTTCGGTCCGCCAACGAGAGCGATCAGCATACGGGATCAACCTCTTTCTTTTTCCTTCTCTTTTTTCATTATTTTTTTTCTTCAAGCGCACAACACGTATTTCAGACGCGATGACGCGATTGATTTAATTAAAAAATCACGTCGCCAGGCTAATGTCATCGGAAATCGATGATCGCGATTGCGCGGAACGTTTGAAAAATTATACGCTTTTCTCTTCCTTTCTCTCCCCCTCCGCCCTGTCTCTCTCTCGATATGGCATTTTTCTAGCATTTACTCGACGAACGAGTGAATCGTGCATCGTTATATCGTACAACGACGTCCGACGAAATCGCTGGGATTCCATTGAGCTCGCCCCGATACATTCGTAGGAAGAATTGACCGTTGCATAACATGACAGGAATTCGCGGGACACACTTTCCGCGGATACACTCGCAATTTTCATGCCGTTCGCGAATGCAAGGCGCTTTTTCAATGAGGATATTTTTACTCGCTAGTCTAGACACTTCGATTATTGATGTATTGTATTTCTCTGCAGGCTTAAATAGAGCTGCCTGCTAATCTCTCCGATTATCTTTTTTAACCAATTATTGCAAAAAACACAAGTACCAAGAGCGGAAAAAATGAAGTTGCGTTAATTTTCAATTTCGAATTGCAAACAAGACTGTGTAAATTTAATTATAACTGAGAATATCAGATAATTCTGTTATTGACAAAGTGACAGTTTTAACTAAAAAAAATTGTGTGTGTGTGTGTGCGTGCACGTGCATAATAAAGTAATACCATAAAATTTCAATTTATTTCTTTGAATTCTTACATTTTTTGTGAAAACTCCTAAAAAATTGACAATTCGATACGGAACGTACACGGTTACGTATTGAACATTTCCAATTAGTCGGATTGAAATGGCAGTCCACTTACGAGCGGAAAACATCTGACGGAGAAAGAGTCCCATTCGTATTGCGAAAAGCGCTTTTGTTTTTTAAAACAAACCACTATAGAAAGCGGTTGATCCATCTTAAAACATGTGCCAATTACGAAACTCCGGCGAAAGAAAAAGGGAGAGAGGAGAAAAGCTCGTGGAAGAAAGAATGGCAAAGAGCTAAATCTATCGATCTCCTGGTTGACTTCCGCCCGAGGGAAGCCGACAGTTTCCCTAAGTATCTAATAGTCGGATTAAGCTCGGCTTTGTCGAGGACCGAAGCATTAAAAGCTAGGTAGGCATGGGTATCGAGACTCAAAGAAGATAGTGCATCGAAAATCGATTGCCGTCTAAACGGCTGTCGTCACTTCTCGTGCTTAAACATAATATAATATACCTCCCATGAACAGCGGCGACATTAAAAATGACGCTCCGGCTGAGCGCGTTAATCGAACATGGCAGTCTCCATAAATCAACTCGCTATGCTATCTTCTCGCGTGGCTGATTGTCTACATCACATGCCGGTAAAGAGAATGTGCATGATCAAGAGGACATTAATTTCATGTAAAACTACTTTTTGCAAGTCTTGTGTACGATATCGCTGAGATAACAGATAATGGAATCGTTGGAGGTTGTTTCACAAAGCACGAGAAACATTTGTCGAGATTTTATATATAAAACAGAAGAAACTAAGATTCGATAAATATAAGATTTCTCTGTTAATGAAATAAATAATCTGTCAATGAAAATAAACGTTTTAGAACCTTTGTAAAAAAAAATCATAATTTTATTTTCTTTATTATCACGCTTTCTTTAAAAAAAATTTAATTTAAGAATTTAATCGGATATCTCTATCTAAAAAATTATCTACTCTCCATTCTCTTTGTTTCACTTATATATATTATACATATATTGAAGACACTTAAAGACAGAATAAAAGTGTGCATGATTCCATTTTCTACGAATATCTCGATTTCCCTTCGAAAAGAAGTCTTCGTAGATAGAGAGACTTTTTCGCTCGAGGTTCGACACATACTTTCTATAGAGTGTACAAGTTCCCACGTGCCTTCTCTTGAAATTGAACGAGAAATACAGGCAACGGCGAAACAAATTCGTTTCCCACTGGACCGTCGTCTATTTGCGGTCAGTTAAAAGGCCACCTTAAATGCATGCTAAAAGTACTGGCTCTCTATATGCTTGTTATATACGTACATGTGTGCCCTACTGGACGAGCAGTAAAACACGAACACGAGTGCAAAAAGCAACGCAAAAGCAGGCTGATATTTTCCCATGTATATCACGTAGTTATTGCTATTCTAATATTTTATCAGAAATATCATTTATTTACTAATCTCGAAACATTCCACATACCTACTCATTGCAGCTGCAATCGTGCAATCTCTTTCCTAGCGTGCCATAAATATTTGTGTGTACGAATATAGCAACCACTTCGAGTTGTTTCGTCATTGCGTACGATGCTATCAGCAATATCCACACTGATGTCTATTCGATACTGCACGACTACTAAAACCGTATTAATTGAAGTTTCTAAGTGAGCGCGAACGTCAATCTTATCTCGGGAGGACGATTCTCTCTCCTCGGAGACGAATTAACCAGCGGCACAATTATTGCGAGGAAAACGACGGTGATGCGCTTCTCGGATGGAAAGCTACCAATCCGTGAGTTAATTACGACCGGGGACGACGAAGTCCCCTTCTCGATTGCTCGTTAAAGCTTTTGATAGATGGATTAAATCCCCGCTACGTCTCTGGCGGATTGTTCAAGGACCCCTCCGTCGAGAAGTAGTCAGCCGCTCACATCCCGACATTGAAAGCCGATTTGAAAATTGGAACTAAATAATTTCGAATGATTTTTGCAACGGTGTGTCATGTCGAGATGCTTTGCACTTTATTCCGACCGAGTTTCTTTTATGTGTGTTGCGGGACGGCTTGACACAACATAAAAATTCGCTCGCAGCGACAATTTAATTAATTGCATGCTGTTTAGGTCCTTCTCGATTCGCAGCCCGCGGCATATCTGTCATAAACATTTATATCGTTATGAACGCTATACACGCGCATGGACTTGGCGTTAATTAATTATACTGCTTTGTGCCCACGTAGGGTGCATTAATAAATATGAAAATGTTGAATCTTGTTAAATTGATGCGCAATCAATATTCCATGTAGGAATCATTGAAAACATTTCAATATTAATAAATTAATAGTAATGTACATGTTTAATTTGTCTAGATTTTTAAAATTTTTACGGATTATTATTTCTTCGTGACTGATCTAATAACCAGAATAATTTACAGATGTCATTACTCATTATTACCAAAATTAACTGCGAATTAAATCACTACTAATAGTGCATTAAAGTTTAACAATATGACAAAGTGTACGTGTAAAATTTGCAACCAAAATGATATATATTAATTTATTTACACACAATGCAATCCAGATTTGTTATTAATAAACAAAAAACAAAATTGTAAAATAATAAAATTTTGTTTTAAAATGTCGATTTTTATTTTTAATAGTCTACTCGTTAAATTTTTTCTGTAAACTATACCCCATGTCGAATTCGATTCGTTCGCATCAAAATTGAATATTGTAATAAAATATTGACATACTGTAATTATAGTTTAGTGACGGGAATTTCCGCCGAAGACGTTTGAACAACTTTCATGATCGCGCCGAAAAGCCGAAATTTACCACTGGTCCGTTTCGCTGTGACACATTTACGACTCATTCAAACTCGCGCATCTTCGATAATAGCTTGTTCTATGCTTTTATGTTTTCGTCTGTCGGTGGGAATAACTTTAGCATATTGCATATTTTACAATTTCTATCTTCTCGAATTTTGCGAAAATTTCGCATAAATTAGCGAATGACTAGTATTAAGATAATATGCTTTGCTTTTAGGGTACTTATTTAAGCAAATATTATGAAAATGATAAGCACGCTTCCCTCATTTTATTTTTTTTACAAACGACTGATTTGTTAACATAGATTCGTGCAAGTCAATTAGAGCTTCGATGATTGCAAGCGGTACTTCAGCCGCAAATATGAATTCTCTCTCTTCCTTCGTTGTAGTTAACTGCAGCATTTGTGCTTCGTGCGATAGATCACTTTATGGTCGCGAATGACAAACAACAGCCATAAATAGCTCGTCAAGAATTGATAAATTGTATAATATGTATGCAACGACATTGCAACAGTGTAACGGCCAGGGCTGGCAAAGTGCGCCGCCCACAAAGGCACAATAACCTCTGCCCTATTATGTCATAATTTAAAGTTGATTTTACAAACATTTTATTTAATATAATCTGAAATTGTAAAAAATATATATAAAGATATGAAAAAATAATTAAATAAATTTTTCTAAAATCCTCTTTTGCATATCAGATTAAATTTTCATTGTGTGGTAATAAGTTTTTTTTTTAAGTTAAAATTATATTAATTATATTTAATACAATTTGTTAAAAAAAATTAATGGATACAAGATAATTAATTTTTTCCCAATAGAATTCATCCTTTCATAAAGATACACCACGTATGATAGAAGAAAAATTCTGCGACAGATTTGTGGTGAATCTGAGAACAGTAATTGCATCCTCAGTGATAATCGGCCGAAGTTTCGGCCAGTAAATGCCAGGCTGCATAGCTAATACGGCGCAACTCGCTACATTCTGGCAAGTCATATTTATGACTGCAAGTAATTTCCACGAACTGCAATTACAACTCCCAAGTTTGAACATTGAAATATGTGGTCTTATGAGGTACCATGCCCATATTGGAAATATAATAGAATTAGTAATACCGCACAAGCTTGCATCGCGCAATCATAATGTGTAGCGAGAAATTAAAAACACGCTGAACGCCCAATTGTGAACTTCGATATTGGAATGAGTCCGCTGATGTGTTATTTCAGCGGATTTGCAAGAGATTATAAAGTAATATCAATGTAAAAATTGACACCGGGATGATTTGTAATATTTTACGCGATTAAAATTGAACAAAATCGCTACAGCATTTCATTACACTAATTGACGAAGTTTTACAACGAAGCAACAAGTCAAAAGAGCTCTTACAGATAAACGAACTGATAAATTATTGCTTTAATTATTTTCTTCATAGGTGATTTCAGCATCTTTTACATATTTGGTTTTTATAATCGGTTCTGAGAAAGAAAATCTTTTATATGTAGCTTTATCTTCACATAAATTGATACGAAACACGACATGCATCGGAGAAGTTATTCACGCATAATGATGAGTGGCAACAAGGCTGAAAGAAAAATACAACACTCGCGAATGTTGTCTGTAACATTTTACAATACGCGGAAAATGTCTTTTATTTTCATTTTCTGTAACCGTGCGACATCCTACCTTTCAAAGCCTTTTTACCATCTGAAAGGTATCTAGTTAGCTCGTTGCATCGTTGCGCAAACATTTTGTTTGAAAAAAAAATTGCCTGAAAGCTCGGAGAAAAAAAGACCGAATTCGCTCGAGAGTAAAGTTAGTTGATGGTAAAACGAACTCGTTTACGGAATTATAGGTAGCCGGTTCTTTATAGGCGTGGAAAAAGAAGTAGTACTGAAAAGTAAACGAATAAAGTGCAAGAATTATAGATCGAACGATGAATAGCGTTTACTGTGCGTTTTACGAGAAAGATGACTGGCGGTTTGTATTGATAATAATTTTAATTCATTCGTAGATATTTTAAAATATATAATACGATTAAACCTTACTTATTTAAATGACAAATCATTTATCGCGTGTTACTTCGTTCCATAACTAAAAACAAATGTAACTCAGTGCACTTACTTTGAAAAAAATATAATTGTCTATTTTAATTAAACTAGTTAATTTTTTATTATTAATTCTTTGAAGAGGATTTCTTTGACGACTTTTTAATAAAAAACTAGTACTATTTAAGATCTCGACATGAAATTTTTTAACGCAAAGAGATTTGCAAATGGTAAATAATTTCCTTTGAACTTTCATGAATCCCCCAAAAATATCTTATCCCAATTTATATAAAAGATTATTATTATGTTATTTACTAGGTAAATTATTTATAATGTATATAAAGGAGAAGATGGAATACTTACTCGAGAAATAGAAAAGTTGCGTAAATTTTATTCGTCGAAATAATCCGCGTAAGTTTAAAATTGCTTTCTACCGTTTTTTGCTTCTTATCGCATCATACCTGCATTCTATCAAATCGAATTTCTCCCATTCCCTCTGTCGAGATCTGCCTAATCTCCGATTTATCCTGACACAGGAGTAACAGATTTGCCATGCCTGGCAATAACGTTGTCGACGCTGGTGATTCCGAAGAAAAGAGCCGAAATCGAATTTTTCACAGAAACCGGATATATAACGGTAGAAGCGGCGGCAGTGCGGAGATGTCTTTCCGGACTCGAGTCTCGGGTTTCTCTGCGGAAGTCCGAAGAGTGGCTTTCGATGAAGGGATAAAACTTTCGCGACGTCGATTCCGAGGAACTGACGACTCTTCGAGACAGGCTCGTTAAACCCGGATCAGTTCTCCGCTCTTACGCCATGCATCCTCCTTTTCCTCACCCAAGTTTGTTCAGTCTTTTATTAATGCGAAACCACTGAGTTTCCGCTTTGGACTTTTCATCCCCGTTTCCGATTCCCTTTCCCTATCAGAGAAGTTTAGAGCGTGTGACAAACGTCTCAAAATCGTGAAATGTCTGACCAATATCTGGTCAATAAGTTATCAGATCAATAAGTTATCATCTCGATAGATTATTCCCACATTGCAGTTTGAAGAGAACATACATATATGTAAAACGAATGTGCATACATATGAACGTAATTAATAATTGAAACACTGGCGTGCTGATGTAAAAAATAAAAGTGACCCAATGTAACACTAACTTTTAATATCACAAAGTTTACTTCATTACTGTAATCAAGAAAGATCCAGCAATATTTATTATGTCAGATGACATGTTGACTCAAAATATTCCGCTTGCAACTGGAATTGCTTTAAAACAACACATAGATATTTAGATACTCTTCCTCTTGAAGAAGGATGGAATATCGAGGACAACAGCGCACAATGAACGAATCAGAGAGCAGCGACCGAATTTCGGCTAATTAAGCTCAGTGGCGTCAAGCGGTGGCAATAATCGGATAAACTAGAGTGCCGAAGCGCGTCGATCGTTTAAACCTAGTTTTTCGCACAGAGAGATCTCATTGCGTAAAAAAACCTACCTAATTCAGAGATCGGTGAGCGGGCAGCTGCGATTTAATCGGTACGGTTGCCACCGGAAGCGCGCTGGGGAGACACTGGAAAATGTAGCGGAACGAGGCTGATGGTGGCTTGGTCAAAGGTAAAAATAGAACTGCGTGACTTTAACGAGCACCAGGAATGACAACGTGGGCACGTTAAAGGCGCGAGATCACACATCGGAAATGACAGATGTATTTATTTGTTCGTACATTAACACACCTCTCACACTTCAAAACAATGTAGTATTACATCACTTCAGGCCTAATATTATTGTGACTCGAAACGTGACAAGGCAATCACCTCTGAAAAATTTTTACCGAACGCTTTTTAAATCAAAGACATTGTTTGCGTTCGAGAACAAAGTAAAGCTCGAAGAGCACAAAATGCAATTAAAAGTAATTTATTTTCAACAATGTATTGATATAGGTGGAAAGTGGATCTGTAACAGCTGTCCTGTAGAGGTAAAAATATTTACGTTATTATGACATTCAACAAAGAGGAATGCACGTGCATACGGACCGCAGGTTATTTCCTTTCGGCGAAGTCCACATGTTTATTCTCTCTCGCAAGAAAAACATATCGACCTTTCTGATCGATAAATTGGAAACAGAGTACATACGTTATGAAATGTAATTCCGAAGTGCAGCAAAGAATAATTGGCACGCGCTGACGCAATTTGCGTTAGTTTCGCAGGAGAAAAACACAGACAGGGAGGACACAGAGGGGGTTTGCGCGTTTTGCTTCACGTCTATTTTCGTTCGGTATGCTCGCGTAACCACCCGTTTTAATCGCGTGGC
The DNA here is from genome assembly GCA_901521435.1 of Crematogaster levior. Classification (NCBI taxonomy): domain Eukaryota; kingdom Metazoa; phylum Arthropoda; class Insecta; order Hymenoptera; family Formicidae; genus Crematogaster; species Crematogaster levior. Next base: position 139,757 of record CABEGB010000698.1, on the reverse strand, counting down.
CATTAATAGACGTACATACGTACGTACGCCAAGTGCTCCGAGTCGATCAGCTGAGCCAGATTTGCGAAAGACCGCGGTGGCCACATTTTCAAACGCGTCATCATTCTTCTAAATTTTTACTGTCGATATTTTACTCTCAGAGCAAAAATATTAAAACGCATAGCGTACAGCTAATCAATGTTTGTGCACTGTTTAAGCATCAATCTCGATGTTGTGTGCAGAAGCATCGGAAATAAAAAGGTAAAAAAGAATACTTGTATTTTAGAGAAGCTATTTCCTCGCAGTTTAAATTCTTTTTCAGATACGTACTAATTATTTGTTTCTCTGCGTGCATCTGCTTTCATCAAGTTGGAATATTTTTTATGTAATGTAAAAGTTAAAAACACAGCAATAACATCTAGAAATAACACTTTGAATTTTCTTTAATTTTGACGATTACCATCTAGTATTTTTCTTCATGTACTCTCTTCGGAAGGAGGTTTAATGCAGCAAGAGACGCTCGTCCGCGATGCCATAATCGAATCAATGCTTAGATAGAAGAGGGAAGCGACGCTAAGTTAGATTGGCGGAGTTACGCGCATCGAATTTGAATTGCTGCCGCGAGTCGGTAAATTTGATCGAGACTATCGATCGGCCGCACGACTCTTGTCGGGCAATGCGATGAGTGTTACTTTGAGCGCTCCCGCACTGTATAACAGATTTACAATTATCGAAGAGGAATCCATTAGTGTAGTCGTATAGCGTAGTCATCAGGCTGTCACGGAATTATTTTCGGATTAGTCTGACGCGCGCGGAATTACACGAGGCTTCGTAATCCCATGGTGTATCCAGACTATCCGAACATTAGATAGTACGATCTTATTGGTTCTTTAATTAAGTTTATACGCGTAAGGAAAACTACATCGTCATTGAAAAGTGTTTAAGCAAACAAGAAAGAAAGCTATTCTCATAAAATCAATGTGTACTTTTTCATTTTGCAAAATAGTTGTATGTTTAACTGTAAATTATTTTTGACTTTATTTCTAATTCTTCGCATATGCCGATGACTGTAATGTAGATAGCGATATGTGTAGCACAATATTCTACAGCATTATTTACAAGACACTCGTAAGGTTCGTAAGACTCAAGGTGGAAGATATGAAAAAGGAGCATGAACGATGACTTTAATGGCACGAGTCTCGCTCCATCGGAGCAATGTAGCAGCTCGGGATCCATAAGGAGACGAGTAGAATTCGGTATTAGCCGTGTGGCAGCACGCTTTTTGTGTCGGAGGCTAATGGTGTCTGGCGTACATAAGCCGTAACCATCGATGAGAATAATCTCGTCTGAACCATCCCATCGTCCTCTTTTCTCATCCACGAACCGTGCACACTAAGCGACACGGAAAGAAAAAAGCGCCCTATAGAAAATCCGAGATTAGTCGGAGGCTAGAGAAAACGCATGTTTCAACAGATAAATTTGATTCATTATCGCACTTATATTCAATATCCTATAATAAAGAGTATTTTCAAAATACGAATGCCTGTTTTTTCGCGGTATCACATTATATTCGCTTGTTCCAAATAAAGTTTTACAACATTAATGACGACATAGAGAATCAAATGTGTGTTAGCAATATTAAAAAAACATACACAGAGGAAAAGACATCGAGGAAAAAAAGAGAAAAAAATATGTCCTTTTTTCGATCCTCGATAATCAAATTTCTCATGAATACATTACATATAGCGACCACTGATAATAAAGTTGGTGAAAAATTATTTGTAATTTGTTGCCAGATTTTCTGCATTTTACTTTTACTCATATTTCGCCGTGCTTCTTATTTTGAATATTACAGGGAAATTGGTTGTAACAAAAGCGGCTGGTTTCAAACAGTTTTATAACATTTCGATCGAGCCAATTATCTTCTATATGTGGTCAATGTGCGAAACCACTGGCGACGGAATTCTGCTACTGTGTGACGTAAATCGATAGGGTTAATCGACTTTTCTCTGCCATTATTAATGGGGCGGTATTACTGTCGAAAATCCGTCTGTACATTAGCTTCGTTAACGAAAATAATAGTTTCACCTGGTTCCCAATCGTCGATAAATCGACACTCAAAAATAAACGGTCCATCGCGCGCACATCGATAACATCAATTACAATGACAGCGAATTGGATGTGCAGCTTCTGTCATCACAGGTTTCTCTCGTTTTGTTCGTTTAATGAATATATTAATTACGCAATCCTTTCCTCTTACCCTATCTTCTCTCTCTCTCTCTCTCTCTCTCTCTCTCTCTCTCTCTCTCTCTCTCCTCTCTCTCTCTCTCTCTCTCTCTCTTATTGTCTCTCTATTACGAATAAATATTTAACTGATCGTAATTCATACAAAACGAAAGCCACGTTTGCGGTCCATCTCGATCGCGTTCTGATGTTGCGGTCCTAAAAGCAATCGATCGTGTAACGTTTGCTCGAGATTATGCGCATTCGAAACGGAGATTAATCCTGGACCTGTCAGAAAAAAATGCAATGAAACATTGCATTGCTCACTCTGCTAGCTTATGGTTCGGACTCGTCCATGTCGCAGTTCATTCTCTCATCCGTTCGACCAATACGCTCGACAATATCTACAATTAAATATTTTTTTTATTTGGCATACGGAAATTGTTCCACCAACACACAAATTTGCAACATACAAATTCGATTCCCCGGTTGACTGTCGTTTGACTCGAAATACTGAGCAAGATCCCGAACTAACATGAAATACACTCATTATAAGTGTCGTTAATAATAAAACTAGTTGAAAATGCGCAAAGACCATTTGAAATGCAATTTTCTCCTTGTTGTAAGGTAGCAAAGCAATGATGATCGCAGTGATTTTATAAGTGTTTGCTCGGTACAAACAAAGAAGTATTTTCTCGAGTATAATTAGAGAAATTGTAGTCGAAGTAACGGTAAAGAAGACAAACGGCAAGTTTCCGTCAGTGCGAATGAGATATGTCGGTCTCATTTCTTCAATATTTGCAATGTCGCTGTTTTGTCTCTTTCGTGAATGTAGTAGTAAGCAATATGCCTGTACATGTCTTCCGTCAGTTCATTTTAATCTCATAGTCGCATCTGTGTTTGGCAATTAAATGTTATTTATATGTATAAGAATGACTACAAGGAAAGAAGGTAGTCGTACATTAATCTCGTGCAACACGCGATAAATTTGCGTCTAGGAATATGATGTTTGACTAATTGGTCAAATGAATTGTCTAATTACAGGCACGATTATACAATAAATAACTTCGGTTTTGCTAGCAAAATGTTCGCTGATTTAAATAAAGGACGAAACGTTCGATACTGTAATATGTTTTATTTCATTTTTTACCCCGACTGCCGATATGAACGCATAAATATCGAGATATGGAAAATATCCCATCGATTTTTCACTACAGACATTTCTGCTAAAATTTTATTTAGCGCTACCGGAAACTATACAAAATCATGTCATAGCAAAAAACATACAATAAAATATCTAGAATAAAAAGATATTAAAATTCAATAGTTAAAAAAATATTTTAATAAAAAAAATTAAATTTTTTCATAAGTCGATATATTTTAGACACGTTTACCTAGTAAAAAATGTCCCCCTTGAAAATATATGTTTCATCTCGGACATAAGATTACCGATAATATCATTCAATCCATATCGAAACACATTTGTAATCGAACAACAGTTGGCGAAATATCAAATTCGACAGCAAACATACATGTATATATATTAATGTGCTCTCCCTCCCCCGGAATAGCACTGACATAATTTACTTTCATTAGAAAATGGTCAAGAGAATATTATCTCATAAAAGGACCCTTGCGCGAACGCAAGGTGGCATAAACCACCGGCCACAACGCGACTGAATCTTAATTAGAAAATTCATTTTGGGCGTCGACGGTCCCGGGGGGAGAGGGTACTAGAATTTCAGGAATCCTTGTTACACACCTTCCAACCCTTGTCGTCGCCGTCGCCGTCGTTTCGCTTCCATCGTTTTTCCTCCAATGTTCTCGCGCTCTCACTTCTCGCGGGACGGTCTGCTTAATATTAAACTTGCACGATGTAACGTAAGAACGTCGGGCGTGCCTCTGCTGCGGTCAGTGACGAGCACGACTAATTACTCTCGTATTTCATTCTCCCTCGTAATTCTCTCGTTAACTTTCTGCGGGCCAGCAGATCGGACAGAAGTGCCCGATCGAATTTTCCGCGAGTTTGGCCCACCACAAGCGGTTAAATTTTCGCAGCTATATCAGACGTATTAATTAGCGCGTAATTAAAACCTTGTAATTGGATCTACGTTGTAATTAATAACTTGTAATTGATGCTAGTCGTAATTAATGCTTCGTTGTTGAAATTATTTCTTCACGCTGTTCCTCGTTTGTTCTCCTCTCCCCCCTCCCTCTCTCTCTTTCCTTTATTCTCTCTTTCTCTCCCAATGTGCTTTCAGTTCCCTCTTTTCTTCTTCAGCAATCCTCCGTGATTCTGTTTGCTCGTTACGAATTCGAGACGACTCGAATCTCCGATTCGATCTCCGTCGCTTTCTCGGATACGCAAACAACTGCATATGTCTCCTCAAATGTTCTCATCTCTTTCGCCTCTCTCGTAACTCTCATTTATCTTCGATGCACTTTAAGCGCGCGTAATTAATGGATAGCCAGGCCGAATAAGTTCACGCCGAGGGAAGACGTTAAAGAGCGAGGAGCGAGGCCACAAGATTTCTGCAACGATAGCACACAACCGGTTCATTTTAATTAGGCTGTTAATCGTTACGCACGCGGATGGATGATTGATTTTGGCGGAAATATGCTCCGTTGCGCGTCGTTAATTAACGATCAACGAATGCGACGAAAACCCATGACCTGATTGAATCTTGTGCACGTGATCACATTTGCAAGAAAGTCTTCGATCATAATACACTGCTTTATTTTTGAGAATGACTCATAAGTAGCAAAATTAAATAATATAGGTACAAAGTGCACATATATTTTAAATTGTATGTTCGAGTTAATTCTATATTATGTCAATGAGTAATTATAACATTATTAAAATATATAATTTAAAGTTAATTAGGCGAAGAATTTTACTTGCTTTATGAGTCACTGTTTAAAAAATGTTGATTATAGAAAGAATTTGATAAAATTCGCATAGTGATTGCGATCCTTTTGGCAGAAGCAAAGTGTAATTATGTTTAATTTAATTTTCGTCTATGTGGTCCGCATACTCACATGAATCTTTCTAGAGTAATGAGTTCTTGGAAAACAATATCTCGCTTCTCATCAAAATGAAATGCAGCGTTATACATATTAAGATCTAAAAGAAATTAACCAGAAAAATTAAATATTTTATTCGTACAATTAATTAATATGTAAAATAATTCAATATTTTGTTTTAAAAACTATATTAATTGTGTGTACGATTAATCAAATAAAGTGAATCGCTATAAATTCTATTTTTTCCGTTTTAACTCTCCTTTCTTTTTCATAATTTAATTTTCGAGAATAAACATCGCAACGCAGATCGATCTGGGTGGTACTTTCATTATCTTTCTCGGAACACAGATTGGTATCCCATGACATTATCTTTTGCCGACAGAAAAGACGGCGAAATGACTACTCGCGTGCTTGCCAACGTACACGGTTGCTTTTTATTTAACTCGGTAGTCAGACGATATCGGCTCTTAATATAAATGTTAAGCATGTTATTAGCTAAGTAGGTATATACCCGAGTATAAGCATCAAAGCCCAGAGCCCCGTAATCTCAATCCACTTTCTGCGGAACGAGGCATCATCGATCGATTGGTCTCTAGCTACCTGACGTACGTACATACTACACGTCTTACATTTTTGACGCGGGATACTCAGTCAGGCTTGTCAGCAGCAGCGTAGCGGCATTCTATCCACTTGAATGATCATGAGAACCAATGCACAGCCGGATGCATCGCCGAGACAAGATCGCAACCGCTAACAAACGGCGTATGCGACAGCCGACAAAGTGACTCTTGGGTATTCAGATAGAAAGATATTCCGTATGTTACAAGAAATATTCTATCGTTTACCTCACTTAAAATGAGATTAAGTTATCACTAACTGTGAGATAAATTCAGATATATTCAGATTATACAGATGAATTTATCTCGTTCGCTTGCATAGCGAGTACTCCAATTCTCTATAAATAAAAATTTTAGATAAACATACGCTATACGAGAGACAATATCGCGCTATCGATATCGATGGAGATTGACGAAGTTCACATATACAAGGATATATTAAAGTCCCGCCGGGAAACTTTCAGTATCTTCAAATCCCTCGACGAGAAAAGTTGGGCTACATGAAATCGATGTTCTACCTTGACCATCTCCATCGACGTAGTCGATAGAACGATATCGGATAAATAATGCATAAAGCATGAGATTTGAATACACTAAGTTTCTAAGGGATCTTGTTAACACGAACGACACAAGATGCAACTGAATCAGGTATAAAACGTATATCTTTATATTAAAGATTCTTGGATTATCAAAAGTTAACACAAATAAGTCAGACAAATATATTATAAATATTATCGAGGAAATGTCAAATTTCGAATATTATAAATTTGAGATATTAAAATGTAACATCTGTATCTTGATATTAACAGTCTGTCTTGCAATAAAAAAATTCTGAAATCTTTAATTTATTTGGTAATCTCTATTGAAGTTCAAAAATATATCACATCTTCAATCTTATATAACAAAATTATATAATAAATAATTTAATTAATATAAACCTATCGGAGATATGTATAGATGAAGGTCTGTGAGGATCTCGCATTGCGAATTGCATTATAAATACTCGCATTACCATTCCCGGACTAAAAAAGATCCAATACATCACGCGTCAAGGCCGAAATAAATGACATAAATACCGCAATCGTATTCGCGAGCCGAGTTATACGCTATTTGCATTCGCTGTTTATAGCGAGCAAAGTACACTGAGATTGCAAAGGATTTGTTGGGCACGATATCTTCTATTGTCGATGTCAAAGAGAGAAAGTTTCCGTGTTTACGTTCAACGACGAAGTAATACGGTGAGTTTTCACCTGCCGCAGTTCGTCCTTCGATATCCTTAAAATCGCTCGCAGGCAGAATGACGTCACGTTGAGGTGGCCGATGTGGTAAAACCGGTTGCTGGCCGAACGAAAACCGCTAGCCGCGACCTCGACTTCGCGACGAAACACGTCGCAACCTTACGAGATCCTTTCTTGCTGCACGTGTGAGAAATCGAAGGCACGTACGGTCCTCACGTGCGCCGCGCATCGGATATTAATAATCAGCGATGTCGTCAAATCATTTGATCGCCTCCGTCTTTTCATCTTTTCGTACGCACGCGACAACTGAATATTTTTAGTGACGAAGGCGAGCATTAAATGATGACCTGTATAATTCGGTGAAAAAGTCACGAACTTTTGTTGCAATATATTGAAATAATGAATAATTTTTAAAATCGTATAGAATGTTTTGATTTTTCGTTTTTCATTCAATAAACTTTAATTAAAATGTAATTACATTTAGTTACATTTGGCAAAACATTACAGCCACAAAAATGATTTCAAAATCTTGTAATTTACAATACGAGATTGCTCCGCTGTAATATATAATACTCCTAGCACAGCGCGATTTAAATTTTTACACCAATATTTTTTACGATAAAATTATATCCCTCCTGTGAGGTTTAATTCCTGCTACTTTTCTTCTCTATTTTTTCTCCTTCTGCCTCTTTCTTTCCCTTCAATTCTTACTCTTTTGTTCCGTCACTGCGGGTGCAGTAACTAAAAAGTGAAGATAACACGGACCATCTGATGAACACGAAATAATACTAGCGGTTGAAAGTTCTTTAACAGCTAAGTTCAAGTTCGCGAAATTTTTCTCCCGAGAGCGAAGAATTATGCGCTTCGTCCGCGAAAAAGAACTCTTCGCAAATTTAATCTCCGAGTCGCCACTTCTCGGCTGCCGTATCTACTCCTTTGCATTCATATTCTATATCGTACGTGTATGTATGTGTGTATTTATATCATTAGTGTATATATGTATGTGTTATTTTTAATGCCTCGACAACATTGTATGTCTATCTTGATAATGCTCTTTTATAATGTTTATGCATTTTCTTCATAATCGAATATTGTTAAATACTCAGTCTTTATTTTTTAATTGTTCAAAAGTAAAAAGGGCATTGATTTCATGAAGTAGTTTTTCATGTTTTTCTATTTATGCAAGATTATGTTGAAATCGACTTTTCATAGATCATCCTTGACTATCAATTTACCTGCGTTCGAAAATTGAAAGACCGTACTATGACTTTTGAGCCTCGCCTATCCAATTTGTATATGACGGGCTGGCATTCAGGTCTCAACCTTCTATGCGTATCGTTTCTCTCTTAAGACGAACGATTGCTCCTGCAAGGTTTTCCGCGCGCGAGTCCAATCTCGTCACTCACGAATGTCGTCACGAGTATACACGTATGGAATGCAAGTCGCTCTTTCATCAAAAGCACTCCCGCACGTACAATACATTAATCTTGGACCGGCTGTTTATCCGTCTTCTGTTTAATTTCCCGTTTTTGACATGCCCATTTCCTCACCGTCAACGTGGCAAACCTCGCCACTCGTCCGCTTATATACCGTAGGCTAAAAAGAGAGGCTAAAAAATAAACGTGGAGAAACACGTCCGGAAAAATCCTTCGCGGATTGTGCCATCGCGTGGCCACCCAGTGGAATTTCTCTTTCTCTCTCTTTCTCGACACAACGGAAACCCAACATTTCCAGCACGTTCTCCACGACACGCGAAAGAAATTCCGAGCATCGTGAAGTGTTGCACGCGATACCTCACAAGTCTCAAAACGATTCAGTCCGATTTTGCTCCCTTTTGGCATTCGGTAATCATCTTGAAAATTATGGGATTAGTGAGATAATTGCAGTAGTAACAAAATTGAAAAAACGAGAAATTCGGATACTTTGAATGCGCGTACAATTTATATATTTATCTCAATTAAATATATTATTTTTCAGATTATAATGCAATTTAACAAAAATAAAATTCACAGTTTTAAATATTAAAATATCAAATATCGACAAAGTATAATGTATTTCCGATGTGCTCGTCTCTCAGAATCACCCGTTTAATACGTAGCGAAGCGGAAATGCATATGTGTGGAAAGTAACTTGCTCTCAAAGCAATTTCTAATGGAAAATCCACGCGGCGAGTAACAAAAGTGATGTTTTCGCGTCTCGTAGCACGGAAACGCGCTACAACAAGCACTGGTGGAAATTCGACGTAGGCTGCTTGCCAAAAATCCTATTGCAAGCGGAATATTTGACGAGCCTTCTCGGCGTCCGAACCTCTTGCGGAAATGCGCGTGCAAGACCGCTAAAGTATTGTCAAACGGAGGTTGCGTTTGCCGTCGGTTTTGCATGAAATGCTTGGCATTGGACTATTTATTTTATGGAAAAGAGAGCTCCGCTTTAATAATTCGTGGTATTCGAAAAGAAGTATTTGCGCAATAAATATTAACGCGTTCAATCTCGGCGATTTCAAATAATAAATCTCGTATTTTATTTTATGCGATACCTTCGAATTGTTAATTTGTAACGAAAACATTAAGAATTTATAAATTTTGTTAATAAAACAAATGCGCGCTTGATATTTACTATTTAATAAAACTGCTATAATTTTGGAATGAGAACACTTTATTAAATCGGACACTTTTATTACAGACAATTATGTAAAATTGTGTTATTTTTATATTCTTTTACACTTAAGGTTTATGTATACTTTCAAAATACAGATAAATAATAAATGTGCACTTTTAAAACAGATATGTCTTCTTATCTGTTTCGATTATCAAAAATCTGTTTCGATTATCATGGATTGTATTTGTAAGTTAATCTATAGTCAATCTATATTGAGTCTGTTATAAATCGATATTTACGAGATTTCAAAGAACTCAGTACAATTCAGATAATTGTATAACAGCGTACAAAAAATAGTGGCATATTTAATAAAATTTCCAATGTCAAATATGTATATCGTTACATCAAACACCGAATGCAGTATCTACCGCAATATTTTTAAATTATATCTCCTCTTTATACTTTCATCAAATTTTTAAACTAAAGTAGCATCATTGATTTAAAATGTTACTTTAGTAGTCCTCTTTACAAGGTTAAAAGAATATAGGAACAAATTAAATTGGTGCTGTATATATCTTTCGAGAAAAAAGACATTATAAAATACTATCGCGAAGAAAACGCATGAACGAATGATGTAACATGTTAAATCGAAATTTTTTTTGAGAAAGTAAGTTCACAATGGCATAATAAATCTTACTTTCGTGTTTACCGCGCAGACCCGGGACGGGAAAATTATTGCGGCAGCGAGTCACCTTCGCGCACCGCAATGCCAGACGGTGCACACGTTGGATTATCTATCTTTTTTCTCTCTTCTCCTGTCGCGTGTCAGATGGAATTACTCGGATACTTCGTTACGCACCAATGAAGAACATAACATCCAAACTTTGGTGAATTAACCTCCTTTCTGGTTGTCGCGGATGAAGGGAAACATGTTTATGTCTAATACATGAAGAAACTTTATCAGGCAATTGTAATGCCCGTCACCGAAAACATATTGGCTATGACAGAAAGCAACAGCACTTGCTACTGTGCAGAAAGTTTCAACTTGTCACTTAACAGCACGGCTTGACCCATATAAATTAAATTCTGTTTTATCGGTCACGTATTTTACTGCAACTCGTCCGCAAAAAATAGTTTTTAAACACAAAATAAGCGACGTAATACAAGCAAACAAGATAAAATGAGCATTGAGAAAGATACGAGTGAAAGAGATTGCTAACAAGGGAACAAACAAATAAATAATAATGTTTATGATATTTATATTGATTCGTATTAGTACAAATCCCGAGTACAATACAGTTTGTAAATATTCGACAAACAAGAGCTAGCTCGATAATTCCGTGAGTAAGTTCTGGAAAATTGATGGTGACATGACACAAGTATCTCTCGTTAAGCGACTATTAACAAGTCGATGATGATAAGTAGATATATCTATCCTTGATGTGTGACAAACGTGAATAGTCTTGACTGTAACACGCCATGGCACGGATCAGATTAGAGGAGTGAACGCTGCACGGCAATAGGATAATGAAATGATGTAATGAGAAACCGACTGTAAAGCTCGTGACGTCGGCGCGACATGCCCTCTCGTCTCTTCTTCTCGGCTACCCGAGGGATACTGATGAAACGAGGTCAATTAGTAAAACAGAACCTACATGAAATTTAAAAGCCGTGGCGAAAATCACTGTCGAGAACTTGGCGCACGTTATGCCACCTTTTTCACAAGAACTATAAAAAGCATTTTCAGAACTCCTCTTCGAAATTGACGAACGTTTTAAAACTTTTACAGTAGAGGGAAAAAGTAGAACAAAAATGAATATTTAGGAAATGATAGGAAAACACTGTTTAATATATTTCTTCGTTAAACATTGATTTGCCTCGCGACTTATTGTCAAGAATAAATGAATCCGATAGTCTGATGGCGCATCATACAAAATAATATCGAAACGTTTAACGTGTTACAAGTATTAACTTCTGCAGAAATTGAAAAATAATACTTCATAAGTAATTATGTAACGCATGTATTTATTGATGATCATTGTGCGAGACGTATTCACATTTGACACATAACGCGTGCGACTATTCTAAGAATGTAAATTATAGCACAGTATAATACACTAATAAAAGTATTTCAAAATAATATCAAGTTACATTAAAAAACGTCAAAACAAAGTGAGTTCTAAAAGCATCACTACGATTTACTAAACCATATATTTTACTAAAAATGAGAGATGAGATAAAAGAATCGTTTGCTCGATAAAATATTCGTTCAGGAATAATAATATAATTCCTAAATATAAATCAAAGAAAACAAAAAGCTAAAATCTTATAACTCTTGTTTAAAAAACTCCGAAGACGGAGAACTGAAAAAAAAAGACTCGGATCCTACATTACAGCGCGACTTAATACAAAGAAAAGATTCATAAGCCGAAAGAGTATTCTAACCAGTTGAAAGAGTTAAGCTAATCACGGAATCAAATGCGCACGGCTTTTCGCGAGAGTTTTCCCACGGCGATTATGCAACGCTCTTTTCCCCCTTCCTCCACTTCCACCCTGCTCTTTTCTCTCTCTATTTCCCCGCTCCGGTTAACCCCGAAGTCGTCATATTTCTTCGTTCACTTGCCTCTACGACCTTTCGCAAAGTGAACTTTTGCTTCTTCACAAACTGTTCCCCCGCCGGAAACTGAACAAACGGTTAACCCCGAAGTCGTCATATTTCTTCGTTCACTTGCCTCTACGACCTTTCGCAAAGTGAACTTTTGCTTCTTCACAAACTGTTCCGCCGCCGGAAACTGAATCAAACTTGAACGGCGAGTACGCGCGAGCAATTCTACTCGCGCATAACATCGTCGATTTTCCGGGCGGTATAGAGTGGGAAAAATCGGCGACAACAGGTGTCACCTCCAACACTGCGGAAAATTTGCTAGCGAACAGCGGAGATGCGACGTCCCGCCGCTCGATATTATCCGTATTCCCCTAGCCTAATGCGCCGTTACGATGACGACGGAATGCACACGCGATGCATAATGCAGCAGTCTCCATCGCATTTTCGAGCCGTGCGCGGCGCGTTTGTGTCACACGTCTACAGCTTAATAGCACGGCAACTGTGTCGACGTTAAACCCGCGGCAGTGTCCCACCCCATTATTATTCTTATACATTAACAATCAACCCAACACGACCTGTTCGATTATTCATGCATGTTCAACTGAACGGTTAATTACCGTTCGTAACTGATTTACGAACGATTATGATTACGATTTATTTAATTTTACCAAAGCTGAAATTTTTATCGAGAAATAAATTTTAACTAGAAAGTTAACAACCAAATCTATTTCACAAAAAACGACATTTTTTTAGGTGACTTATCACACAGTTGATATGACATTTGATTTTATTAAGAAACTATTTTTATTTTATTGAAAATAATTTTCAACATCAATGTAAGTAGAATCTCAAGTGGTGATAATGAATTTTAGTTTGCGACGAGTGTCTCTTTTAAATGTAAACGAGAATATACCTTTTCATATTTTGGTGATAATTTAGAAATGTTGTACTACTGCAAATAACGAATATTTATGAATATCTGTAAATTTCGGTGCACATGTGGTACAACTGAATGAGGTAGTAAAGTTCGTATGCTAGCTCTCGTGGGAATCTGGGACGACGGTACCTCTCGCGGGTTAAACACGAGTTGTATTTCATGAAGAACGTTGGAATATGTATACTCATCGCTAATGCACCGCATAGCGAAAGAAATTCGAAATATTCTCTCAGTCTGATAATCTATTTAACAACCTAACGATACACCCTAAAATAATCAATTTCGAATTGCGAAAAAAATAATGCTTGTAATAGAACATTTCATATTTTTGTATCAAATTTGAATGACCAGATTATTCTTACAACAAAAATCTAAAGAGTTAATAGTTAACTAAAAATTGGAGTAATGATTAATTATTCTACATATGTATAATTTGTAAAATTTTATCAACAAACAATTTGAGAAATAGAAGTAGAAAATGTGAAACGCACAAATTGTGTAGGGAAACACGAAACTATTTTGAAGAGAGAATGCAAAGTCCGATTGCACAAAGGTTCCGTCGAGAGAACTTATATAGAAAAGTTAAAATGGAAAATTTAACGCTCGTGAAACGACTCGGACTCATGAAAGTCAAGTTGATGTCGTATGCAAGTACCGTGACGAAAATGTAAGTGCTTCTCGAAAACAATCGTGGATAGTTACGCTTGAATTACTCGACTTAATACTTAAGGAAATAAAACTTTTCTATAGGTTCTAATTTTCAACGTAAGAGACACTCTTAAAGTAAATAAGATATGGTATAATAATATATATTATTTAAAATACTCGTTAACTATACAAAAAAATTATCTTAATATTATTTGAAAATGTAAAAATTATATTATAAATATTCTCGTAAAGTATAAATATTTTTACTCTTTAGTATAAACTGACAAATAACCAAAATTTCATGCGTAATTAAGATAGGGTTGCTTTATACATACATATGCGTCATCATGTGTGCACGTAACATTTTATCTATTATATTAAAGCTTTAGGATTTTTCTTAAAAGAAAGGTGTGCATGAAACAAACCAATAAATAATATCGCAACTATTCAAAATCGGGAGTTTTAAAACTATATACATATATACATATTTTTTCGATATTTTTACACCATACAAGTATATTGCAAGTGCAGCTAACATTCTCACTCGTAGCATCGGTCATATTTTGATACTGCATATGTCAAAATCAAAATGGAGTCGTCGAGATCTTATATTAAAAAATTTTATAAGTCTTTTAGAAAACATATATCTTTTTTATGTAGATAAATGAGCCTATTTCAAGAGGAATAAAAATTCTTTAATTATTATTTAATTATTATATACGAATTAGTTATATTATTTAATTATATACGAATAAGTAATATGTCAATATCTGATGTTGCACGTTTCGATCGTGATCGCACAATTCAGCATTCTCAAACGTTTACTGATGAATGCTTGGACTCTATAACTGCAGTACAAGGCAGAGAGCACAAGCCTTGACCCATTAATATTCAAAGACAAGTGTCAATTTTAATTCAGACTCTACACGTATGCCTTTGCATGTACTATGATCACTGTACTCACGGTTATCGCTAATTGATAAACGATATATTATTTAGTCTTTATCATGGCTTAATTCATGCACATTAAAGCCCTTAACCTTTGCACCTAAATTGGTTGACAGAGAGAGGATTTTTATTTCTGCTAATACGGATATACGAGAACAAAGGAATCAAGAATTATTAGAAGATTAATATCTTTCAATAAAACTTGACATGTGCAATATTCACAAATTAATATGTTCGAGTTTTTGAATATATATAAAGTTTGTAACGATATGTTTACAAAACAATCTGTTGGTTTTTACAGATTTATACGTACTTACTGACAGATTTCTTTATTTTTTTATATTGTTATAATCGGTGCGTGTTCATCTTTTGACATTCCATCGTTGGTACACGATAAAATGGATTTTCTAGCGCAAGCGGAGTGGAAAATCAAGTGCAACGCAATGAATTAGTATACTCTTTTGACAATGGTTGGGTCTATCCGGCTTTATCTCGTTTACGTTCGATGACTCGTTCTGGCGATATATTTTGTTAAGCCGCGCTAACGCGATTACTTTTCGGGTCGCGAGTGTAGCCATCGAATGTGGTCACTATCGACGATCTGCATTATTAACGCCGATACATCATAGCCGAGGTCCATAATCCCAATAATGACGAAAATCAATAAGTGGATGGTTAATAAATTGAGAATAAAGCATGCCATGCGGTAAAGCGGAAGCTGATAAGCGAAAAATAACAACCACAAGTAAAACTACATAAAAAATAGTTTATTTTACAAATTTTTTACAAGTCTCTTCCTGTACTGTTATACGTTATGATCGGAAATTGGATAAATTAAAACTGGATAATCTCGAAGAAGCAAAGTTAATTTTGTACTATTTTATGTATCGTGTGACGTTTATCTCTAATTTATTCGCAAACCACATTCGTCGTAGAGATTTGGTGGTGCATTATCATTCGTGCCGAGACAAATCTGGCAGCTAAGTAAGTTTAGTCAAACTTAGCTGAAACTCGTACGTAAATTAATACAGCAAAGTTAGTAATATCAAGGATCGGATTATTGCTAACTTTGATAGCAAGTCATGAATATAGTACAAATAATAAATCGCAATAAATTATAAAAGACCTGTAATAAATTCAAAAGAAGAAAATGTTCTTAGTTAAAATATAAAATCATTCTTAATATAAAATATTTCCTTCTCAATATTGAAAGTAATAAAAAAATATGATATTAGTCTCGAATAAAAGTAGATGCTCGCAATATTGAAATATTTCACATGAAAACAATATGTATGATCATTTATGTAATCGTTTAATAAAAAAAAAATAATAGGTTTCAGCCGCATTGCGGACGACTCATGTGCATCATATTCGATGGCGGTAACGAACGTTTAGAAGTCCATCACAACTGACCGCGACATGGCGGAAATGGAAGAGTACGTCTCTAAAATTGCATTTATCGTGTATAGAAGTGAATCCAGCAAAGTCCATAACATACGATCGCACGCTTGTACAAATCTAAACGTGTGTCTGAGCATTTATATACATGTGTGTGCACAACCGTGTGCAAAATGGTAATGCGAGAAGAGAACTTTGCGGAGTTGTATCTGCGGAGAGTTGCCGGTACAACACATTCTCGCTATTTCTGGCAAAAGATATCACGTGTCGCGGCGCCGACTAATGCTCCCGATGTTTCTCTGATTATCGGGAGATGTACAAAAATAAATCTAGGACTGTTCCGTCCTGCAATTTTGCGATTGTCGTCGAGCGCGCGTTCAACCGTAGAAATTTATGGTGACTCGTTTCCCTTTGTTATTCGCCGGGAAATGAATTCGCTAGGACCAATCAAAGTGCGACAATTATCGATTTATGTTGCGGATTAAACATGCGCACGCGTATATTTACTTTATCAATTTGATTTGGTCTTTAGAGGTTGTTTACGCATCGGATGCTGGATATTCGATTTTGAATGAGTCGTCACCTAGTGGCGAAAATAAATGATCGGTAATCTATCCATTACGATTATGCTTTACGTATTATGCTTTACGTAATGCAAGGTTCATATAATCATAATAGTAAATATAATCACATAATATCTGTACAATTTCCGACATACCATTCATAATTATAGGTTTTCAAGAAAATACTAATGGCAACTTGTTACAAGTGTAATTACTACTATTAGTGTAAAGCCATCAGATAAAATAATTCAATCGAGACGAGCACTTGAATTTTTCATACATAAACAGTCAGCCACACGGCTGGGATAATTTTTACTTCTAATTAAAATTTATTGTTATTAATTGCATATTGTTAATTGTTCTATACTTTATTAATATAATATTTGTGTGAAAATTTTATATAGATTTGATCAATATTTTTTGAAAAAAGTAAGAAGAAACTATTAAAGATATTTTTAGGAAACGTATCAAGCGGCTTATTATGACAGAATTTTTTAACTCTTTAAAAATCATTTTAAGTACTGTTCCTAGGTTAACTGGATCAACGTGTTGTCTCTGGTCAGTAATTAATCATTGATCAAGATGCTTCGCTTTTATTATTTTCTATTTCATAAATTAGTTATATTTGTGTTGCATACTAGATAAATCGATAACGATTCGTTTCTACATTGCTATCAATTGAAAGCGGTAATTTCTACACTGTTAAAACGCAAACAAGAAAACTGCGCGCGGTTGGCATCACAACTTGATAATTGAATATATTCGATATTGGCAATAAACGAGTCTCCCTCAAACTTTTATTAAATTAATATGTGCAAATAAGCAAAATTTGAATCAAATCGTTGCTGTAAAAATGTAGGTAGCTTTTATCGCACCGACGATCCGCGGCTACTGAATTTCGCCGTGTCATGCTGACATTCATATGCACACGATAAATCATTCTGGCTTTTCAAAAACTACCGGATAGGAGTTCGCAATATTTTTATAGTGTTCATGTTTTTTATTATATCATCGCATGATAAATATGCGATTTCTGCTATTAATCAACTCGAGAATTCCAAGTATCTCTCCAAGCAATTTATCTAATCTCTTTTAAACTTGAATATTATAACGATTATCAATTGAGTTTTAAATTCAAAAGCAAGACATTACATATCTTCAACAACGATCAGCAAAGTCGAGGAAGAAACCACCCGATTAAATCCTACTTTGATTGCACCTTCGGGTCAGCGACTCATTGTCTCTTGTGCGTTCGTCGCAGATGACTATTCCGAGTCACAAAATCGAAATTCTCCAAGGAATAATTGCACGCGCGACGTCGTCATCGCGATCGCGACACCGATATTCCGTTTCCGCTAACGCGATAAGCATCCGCGACCGCAGCAGCGACACTGGAGATACTGGGCTGCTATCGACATTCCTTCACCTCGCTTCCGCGATATTCAATACGCGTTCCATTCGCCTGACCTCGAAATCCCTCCGTTCCATCTCTTCGCGCAACCTCTCTTTCTCGTAGTATCTCTATTCACGCGAGAGAATCGGCGACGACGACGACGACGTCGTCGTCGTTTTCTCGCCCACTCCCACGCCAACAAAAGGTCGATCACGCGAATGGTGAACGCGCGTGGAACGAAATAGCGGGAACTGTCGCTCGTCGAGAGAGAGAGAGAGAGAGAGAGAGAGAGAGTTCGATAGAAAAGCAAGAAAGAGAAAGACATGTTCCGGCAACTAAACCGACTGTCCGAGAAGTTTCAATCCGCAATTTTACGCAAAATGCGTGAAATATAGTATTTGTCACATTTCTTTCGATCTGTTAGATGTTTATATAATATCGAAACATTTAAGACATTTTCTATAGACCGAAATGAAACGTCGGACGTAATGTGATTACAAAGTAAGAGGCACGCATTCGACGAGTCTGATAATATGAATGAATAACATCTACTGACATAATCGAGTAAGTTACGTAAAGTTAAATATTTATCGATAAGTCAAGATGTTATTGAATACTCAACATTATTAATCGAGTAATTCAATAACATGGAGATAGAGAATAACAATCTATGCATTATTTTTCAAAGTAGACGATGCCAGAATGTTTTATTAAACGCTCAGAACATTTTTTTTCTCTTTGTTTTAAATTACATATATTGCGTCTGTCATTTTTATCAAATACCAAAGATAACCGCTTCTTTTGGCAGAGCTCTCGGAGAACTTGGCATTTTAGCTCTATTCACTAAGCGATATAACACGTCACACGTAATTGTGCTGTCGCGAGATTACGTGTGTGCCGGGTTTCAATGGGAACGACATCGAGAGAATTGACCGAGCGGATATCAGCGATAGCCGAAAAGTGCCGGGGTGGCGTGTACGAAACGTCAATAGCAGTGTGCCGGCGAAACGATTTGAGCGGAGACGAGATACGGGCGAGAAGGATGCTGGATATCCTCGTGAGGCGAGATGGAAAGAGCAAACGGCGCGAGTGAGGGAGCTTAAAGCTTTATCGTGACACTCGAATCGGAGATGAGGCAGTTTGTTGCGCGCGTGAATTTACTGCCGAGATCCCGTTGACTGACTAGCATCAGTTGCGGAAGATGATATCTCTATTGTCGGACGCGTCTATCCTCGATAGAACAGCACGACGAGAGAATCGAGGGATCCGTCAGATCCGCATCAGCGAGGGAGTGACTGTCGCAGCAAGAGACGAGTCGACCTTCCTTCTCGTTAAGCTTACTCAACGATTTATCTTCGCGTTTATTTCTTTTTTTTTATCTCATTTTGCTTTACATTTCTTTCCTTTCTCGATATACGTTGCGAATGCTCTTTAACATCGCTCTCTCCCTAATCCTTTCGCTTGTACATCGCGGTTTGTACACGGATCGCGACGGTGCCACAGCGCGTTTACTGTTAAATAAGTCGCTTTCGTGCATTTATCTTCGTACGACACGGTAGTGCGCCGTGACGTTTACTTAGCGCGATAAATCGATCGGTATTAACCTTTAACTTGGCAAGCGAATGAGCGAGCAGCGAATGATACGTTAGTGAGCGACATGGTACAAATAGCACCGATGCATTTTGTAGCAGAGTAGCATCAAACGAATGATAAGATGAGTTATATAATAGCTACGGTCTGCTCTTTTAAATAAAGATCTTTTAAATAAAGATCTGTTAATAAAATTATTCATTTATATTGTAAATTACGACATTCGACATTTGATGGAAAGACACATTAAATATTTATATACATCAAATAGTAAATAAATTAAATTA
The DNA here is from genome assembly GCA_901521435.1 of Crematogaster levior. Classification (NCBI taxonomy): domain Eukaryota; kingdom Metazoa; phylum Arthropoda; class Insecta; order Hymenoptera; family Formicidae; genus Crematogaster; species Crematogaster levior. Next base: position 119,709 of record CABEGB010000698.1, on the reverse strand, counting down.
ATAGTTAAATTATTTATTTTTGCAATGGCCCGAAAGAGCCACTGCAGATTCTTTAGTCTCTTGTCACGTTGAGAAACGGTTAGTGATTGACAGATTAATAGCAACAGATACAGATGTAGAAAAAGCGGACAGACCGATGACAAAGATGACAAATGGAGATGATCTGATCTTCTCTGCTAAGATGCTATCCATTCGTCGAGGGACAGAAGACGAGAAACCAATTCTCGCACGAAAGATGGCAAGCGGTAGCGCCTTTTCGGTCGTTAAGTCTAGTCTATCTTTTTTTGCGCGTCTTCTCGATCCTATCCGCAGTCCTTGTTTTTCTCTTTTCGCATTTGCCACGGATTATGGTAACAGAACTTCAAAGAATCCTGAGATTAACTGAGTATCATCAAACATACTACCGTATATATTCGCATGGTACGTGATGTGTGTGTGGTACTTAACGATATACCTGAAGGGCAAGATCGAAGCAGAACATGATTAAAATGTAAATAACTTCCCTTTTGAAATGAATATGATGTGAATCGATCCGAGAAATAATGGTGTTTTATAACTTTTAATCTCATGAATACAAAGTAGCATGCAAACCAAAAAAATTAAAGAAAATTCCATCAATAATGAATCATACGTTAGTTCAGGTTAGTGATCAATGACATTCAAGTAAGAACTCGAATACGTTGTGTACCCTGCCTACACAATAATATTAAAAAAAGTTACGACGACTCGCTTCGGTTGTTTACATGTTTACATGGATGATGGATCGTTTCACCGTGTCTGACAGAATGGTGTCCGCAAGAGAATCAGGTGTCAAGGCTGAGGTTTATGCGCGTAAAGACATCCACCAGCGTCGAGGGATTCGCGCCTACTACGTGTGTATGTGTGTGTGTGTCGATGTATTTTGCTTGCGTGCCGGGTATAGTGTGTATCAACGCGTATACGCCTCTGCCTGTGTTTCCTATTGAAATTATTCAGCAAACGGATCGTCGCGCTTTTATCGTGAATTTACGTTCTATTACGTTTTTCGACGAAGATAAATTTAGCATACATTTGTTGGCTGGAATATATAAAACTGTACCTCATGATTTTTCAATGTGTTTCGCTCTTCTTTCGTTTAACAAACAAGTTTATTCTGTTATAGAAAGCACTTATATTTAGCGAGGTAATTAATAAAGCATTAGATTCGCTGAAAACTCGGGATGCTTATCCAAGCGTTCGTTGTACGACCGTTTTATGCAGCAAAGCCAATTTACATACATGACAATACCAGCGTACGCATGGATACAGTTCTCTTTGATGCCTTGACAATTGCATTTTAATCGAAGTGCGCGAGTATGTCGACGTTTTCTCTAATGCGCGCGCGCGCGCGTTATCCTCAAAAACGACGCATGGATTACACATCAACGAGCGCGATAATCAGGTCTTAAGCTCTCAGTCTAATTAGCAGTTAAGCCTTTAGCGCCGTGGCATTAACAGAGTTGTGCATGTGCAAAATCCTTTCTCCGATCTAAATCTTGTTGCGCTTCGGGAATATTAGTTAACGGATAATATTCTTCCAGCGTTTATACGGATATTTTGACGAGATTTACGTGCATGTGAAATCTGTATTCGCACACACGTATTCGGCACCGTGTTTAGCCATAAACGTGACACTCGGATTCCGAATTGTATTTACCTAACATAGAATTTGTAGCCAATGTAAACATACGATAGGAATGAAACAGCTACATTTAGAGCTGAATACGCAGTGTGAACAAACAAAGGCAGATGCTTTGTACCTTGTCACATTATCAGTAAAAATACTAATAGAAGAACAATAAACAGATCGTCGTTTATCGCTACTTTAATTGTGTCCAATGTACTATTCAAAATAGTAGAACAGCGCAAAGTGTTTTAGGAAAAAATGTTTTTACGACCTAATTATCGCACCGCGTATTGTTTTATCTTCATGTAATCATAATCATAATCTTCATGTAATATTTTATCTTTATGAAAATTAATCTAACCTGTCAAATTTGTTCGCAATTATTAATCAATATAAATGGATTGTACTTCACGATCGAAAATTTTTAATTAAATATTGATTTTTGTTCACGTTTACAAAATAATAACAATCTGGTCTTCCCAACATTGTTCGAGAAAAAGTGTTCTAAACTGCAAAATACTGCAATCTCTTTTCGCATCGAAAAAACACATTCAAATGCATTTTCAGGATTGACCTTTCACTTCTGATGTAAAGAAACCACATTAAGTGGTGCACCTCGTTCGTTCGTTCGTTGCCAGCTATCAATTAAGAATTTAATAAATGTCATGCCGGTCCGCAAGGAGTAATGAAATATTTTAATGAACCGGAAATGCGCCAACTTTCATTTCGCGCTGATCTCACTCGAGCGGAGGCAAAAGCGTAAATTAACTGAATACAAACGTAATAAGCGAGATATCGGAGTTGCGCGTTTATTTGCAATACAGTCACCAGCTTGAAAGGATGCTTTATTTTACATTAAAACTCAAGTACGAATAACATAAATAATACAAATGCATGTTGTCAAAAAGGTGATAAAGTTTCTGATTGTATCATAAATCAATAACACTAGTAAATCAAATTGAAAAAGTTTTTACTCTCTCTTTCTTTTAAGTTTTGTTTCGCATAGGGCAAGTAAGCGCAAAATGCTAAGAACCTATATTTAAAAAAAAAAACTTATATTCTTTTAATGTTTCAAAAAAATACCACGCGTTAACGTAACAAATGATTTCCCCAACCAAACCGCGAGTTGCAAATAAATCTTAATTCGCGCCGTCGAAAGAGGTGAAAAGTAAGAGAAACGGCATCGCGTAATCGGCTTGCAGTAGTCGCGTTCCATCGTCCGCATTCCACGATCGCGATGGCATAACGGCGAGTTTCCTTGCGCGGTATTCGTCGAGAGAGCACGACAGAGAGATCACAGAGATCTGTGTGTCGTGCACAGCATGCCCGAAGACATTTCACTTTCATTTCCTTTCTACAATCGACAAAGCTATTCTAATGGCGTGCGACGCGCGCGGCACTTGATTAAGAGCCGCAGGTGTTAACAGTAGCAGAGAATGTATTCGTACTCGTCGAATGAATCCTAATTGGGACCTCTCCGCAAGCGTCCGCTAAACGAACACATTCGTCTACGTGTGATCAATCGATCGACACGAGAATCATAATACATTGTGAGCAAACGTGCGAAATGCAAATTTTGATACAAATGTGAAAAACATGATACGATGACGATAGGTATTTGTTAATGTATAATATAACACAAAGCTATCCCCCAGTTACATAATTTTTAAATGGAGCTAATGTACACATGATCATTGACAATAATATAAGGGATTGTAAATGTTATCAAAACTTCAATCAAATCAAACTCCAAACAATCAAACATTTGCTTAATCGCTATTTGTTTTGTAATACAAAATTTACGGAAATCATCAATTCTGTTTGCTCTGTAATGACATGTTTTTCGTTTAAACACATATCTGTACACATAATGCAGTAACATCTAAACTAGTCTATTTAATGTCACTCATATTGTATGTTTTAATCAATTAACAAAGTTAATTTATCCTTATGAAAAGTTGAAAAATTGATATGCGAAAACTGTTTTCCTATAAATATTTTAGAAACGCTGTATCTATATATCTAGTCTATCTATCTAAAATTTATTATATTTCCAAGATAATGAATTTTAATAAGAGCAAATATAAACTGAGAAGCAGTATTGAAAAGACTTATAATTTTACATTTGGCATTTACTGCATCATGCTTTTCTGTCAGACTTTAGTAAGAACGCAACATAAAGAAGGATTTCTCTAGAAGGATATATTATATTATATTATATTAAATCCTCTACTTCACTGTCGGACTACATCGGTATTATGCAATAAATGTCAGTGATGTAAACCTGGTATTGCATTATTTTCGAAACAAACGACTCATGTAATTTCGCGGACTCAACTGTGGCCGCAGTTTGACAGAACATGGTGGAAACCGGGAATTATGAGACTGATTCGAGCTCGGTCGGACGATTTTATTACGAGATGCGCCACAAGTATTGTTGTTTTGCCCCGGAAAAATGATAACATACGTTCTCGACGGAATATATTCATATATATGCTATCTAACTACGCCTAACTCGAATAACGAATAAAATTCGCGACTACTATTCTTTTCGCGGCGCATCTCGACATCGCGAAAACTTTTCACATTTTCCACCAATAGTTTTTTTATCTTCCGCCGAGTGCTCGCAATAAAACCGGCTTTCCACGATTCGACGGTCATACGTGCAGTATCCACTTATGCACGTGTTCGCTCACAAAGTTTCCAAATCATGAGTACATATGTTCGCGCGTGCACGATTGCCCATGAGAAATTTTTTTAGATATCAAAATTAAAAGCCAGTCATAAAATTGTGTAAAATCACCGTAAAAATGACTGACTCCTAACCAGTGACATATATGGATGACTGCATTGTTGCACATATATCTATATACATATATATATATACTGCTGTAGAAATTTAATCCACTACATAGTCCACTGACATAGTGATTTAAATCAGACGTAGCTAACCGCGAGCGAGAATAGTCAATCGATAGATTGCTAAGCGATTTGCAATTAGCCTCTTTATGAGAAGATTGGTCATTGAAATGTCATCAAAATGCTTTCGTATATTCCTCTATTTTTTTAATAAGCATCTATTTTCGAAATATATCTTCTTATAATTTACTACACTCCTTTCATAAAATTTATATAAATTCCAATTTAGTGCATATACATATAAAAAGATATACACACACACACACACACACACACACACACACGCGCGCGCGCGCGCATTATATATATATGTCTTTTATATATATTTTATATATGTCTTAGTTCTGGATTTCTTACATCAAAGGTCTGACTAAACAAAATTCCGCCTTGCAGAATAAAATGCTTCACATCATTATCTTACAGAGACCATTCCAAACGTTTGCACTTAAAAAACGCTAAGATAAAGGTGTGTATTTATTATAAAAAACATTCCTATTGAAGTCGCGCAGGCGCCACTTTGCTGCCACGAGACAAGCAGACTTGTTTAAGTCATGCACAGACGTGACGGTGCATATTCCGCGTTTATGCACTCGTAAAAGATGTACGAAATGTAATTTTCGCGGCATGCTAGGCCGGTAGTAGCGATTTACGCGAGCGATGCTGGCAACCGACAGTGCAACGATAGTAACAACAGCGGCAGCAACCGCCCGTTGCTAACAAGCAAGTCAGATTTAATGGTCGTTCCTGTTGACGTACATTTAAATGTGCATTAAACGCAGTCACGTGACACAGGAAGGAAGATCGGAACATCGTTTTCGCAGATGACAGACTTCTGCGGTTCCGAATGTGAATTAAATGTAATTGGCACAGCTGCCTCTTCGTATCATCCTCCGGTGATACGGATTCGGATAATTAGAAGCATCTGCAGATTCAGATTTGTTCTCATAGGAAGTAGCATGGTTAGTCACACGCGCGACTCAAGTGGAAACTAATTCAAACTATCGCAGTTTCCCTCAGCCACAGATTCTTTGAAAAGTGAAGATCCGAAGGTTATAACTGCTCCCAACTTTGTAACTGTCAGTATTAAATGCCTGGATAAATTCTAATTTAACATCGTATTGAAAGGCTAAATTTAATTAAGTATTTTTTTGCAACATTCAGGCTTACTCGCTAAAAATTTTAATGCAACATTCAGGCTTACTCGCTAATCCCTCAGTCGAAATATCTTCCAGGGAGGTCCTATCAAAAAATGTTTCAGACAAAAGTTTTGTGACTTCGAGGGGGACATAAGATGGTGTCATTGGTTTGACCTTGAAGAATTATTTGAAAGTCACATGAAAGTCACCTCAATTTTGAACGGGTCCGCCCCGAGGGGGGAGGGCATGAGGCGGGGAGGGAGCGCAAGAACCGGGCCAAAAAAAACACGCGAAAGAAAGGGTGGGGGGCCCGGGAAAAGGGTCCGAGGGAGAAGGCGGGAAAGACAGGGCGGAAGGTGACAGAAAACTAGAAAGAAGTCGCGAATAAAGAGGGCATCGGGGCGAGGACCGGACCTGCAGACGGGGATGGCCAGAAGAAGGCAGGAAGCAAGGGGGGGCTAAGAAAAATCTACAGAGGGGGTGGAGAAAAAAGGGGCCAATTGGTGGAAGGAACACAGGACGAGGAGGGGCGGTGAATAAACAATACGAGGGGGGGGCGTGGACACCAAGTGGAGGTGCCGCGCATGGATTCTGGGCCA